>OMKL01141809.1:0-10353 GCA_900302295.1 Parasudis fraserbrunneri | reverse complement strand
CACGCACAAGACCAATTGACCTCCTCTGGGGAGATAGATGTCATGTTCTATGACTGAGCATGACTCAGCTTTTTTCTTTACTGTTCTGTTAAGCTGCTGAGGGGGAAGCAGATATGTAAAGGACATGAGTTCATGTAGTGAAACAATGCTTTTATTGTCTTTGGGCCTCAGCCGGAGCGCTGGGATAAGTAGAAAAGTCTCAGAGTTCCCTTTAAAGCCAAGCACCCCAGTCGAAAATGGTTGGATAGGAAATTTGAGATATTATCGGACTTTGCCTCTATAACTACTGCAGTTACATAAAACATATGAAGCAACCATCAAAAGCAACAATAAACATCACTTTTTCGCATTTTGTACGAGCTGCATAATGTAAACCAAGCTATGAAAACAAACTTTAGCAGCCATTTTCTCAAAATGACATATTATTCCCTTTATGCAAAACCTTTTTTTTCACCTTAACTTGTCGGCACTGTCACCAATTTTGACACGGCACTTCCTAACAAAAAGTAGCTGGTAATTTAGAGAAGGTTTTTAGATATACTTTGTCATTTCCATTTTATGGTGTATTTTATGTGAAAAAATAGCGAAACAATCTACATTTTTCATCCTATACAGTCTTTTTTGAACAAACTCATGCTAGAAACCCTTCTGTAAATTACCAACTATTTAGTTATTCATCACATTGAAACAGAAAATAAAGTGTGCTAACTAACATGCAAATGTGTGGTACTACTAGCAGCTCACTCCCACTCTCCTGAGAGGCCTGGTAGGAGTGTACTCCTTAAACATGTCTGTAATGTATTTGGTCCCACTCCATGTATTGAATTATAAACAAGCAGCATTGCTTATATTCAATTCTGTGGCTGACAGGAAGCCAGTGTTGCAACTTGAGAATCGGGGTGATGTGATGTGTCTATTTAGACTAAGATAAGAGTCAACTATAATGCCGGTCTCATTTAATATTTGGGAAGTGGAATTTAGCTTAATTGTTAAAAATATAACATGTGTACAGATCAAGACATCTATTTTGGTTGGTGATTACATAATGCACTGTACATTTTCATCATAAAAAAGTGCAACTCCCACATTTTGTAATAACCTCTGCAATATGTAATAATTTATTAAAATGTATTACATATTGCAGTCAAGCTGTGTATTACAAAATGTGGCAGATTATTACAAAATGCGAGTGTTATCACATAATGCAGTCTTTTTTTACATAAGGTGTTGTTACAGGCTTACAAAAAAAAAAAAAAAAAAAAAAAAAGATTTAACAACCACATTACAAAAGTCGATTTTCATCCCCGTTAACAATTATTCAGGTTTTATGACCCATCCCTAACAAATACAGAGTTTTGAAGTGCCTCCGAACCACCATCTGGTAGCTCCAGTTCATTATTCATTTTCCCTTACGATAATAATTTGACTCCATCTTCTTACATGTGTTTGACTGTGCCTCTCCACTTGTCTATCAGAGGACTAGGTTTGAACTTGGCCACGCGTTATCATGTCTGAAGGGCTTTCAGCGTGCCCTCAAGTCGTGTTAAACCACATAACAGGGTGTTTCGCCACACTTTCTTTTAACAGTGTCACAGTCAGGGCCAATGTCAGGATATCGTGGTTAAAATGTATCCCTTCCAAATGCGTATCTGGATAACAAAGAGCTAACACACACACACACACACACACACACACACACACACACACACAAATGCACACTGTGTACCTTGCTTGACCCTGAGCCAAGAGCTGTCTCTAATCTGCCCTGGTATCTTTATTGTTGCCATTGATTTTAGAGATAAGCATGAAGTGTTATCATTTTCTCACCTTTGATCTATCTCATGAAAAAGATCTGTGACGGGAATTTTTTTTATTTTTTATTTTAATTTTTTTATTATTATTATGGTTAACTCCTCTTGGAGGCATATGCCTTTGACTGTACAGATTGTCTGTCCTTCCCTGAAATCGCATTTGTGATGTCACCAATAGATGTCATCTATCACGGTCCAACATGTGGTAACTTGACACCTTTAGCTTCAGCATACGAAGAAAGCTGAGTAGGTATTTACATGTCTTGAAAGTATATAAGCTGCCAACTTGGAATCTTTGGAAATATCAGTGGGTGCTTGTTGCCAATTTGCATATTCATAGATCCTTGCATTCTCAAGTACTGCTAAGCCATTTTCAGTAGTTTATTGAACAATTTGGTGGGAAAAAATATTGATACAAATTGCTATTCAATATAGATCTTGTTTTTAAGGATTTTAAATACATCTGAAGGAGATCTCTCACCTGATAAATACTTACTTAACTTCATTTGCCCCTTACAATGGCACTTATGCAGATTTAAAGGTGAGAAAGCCATTTTCATCTGGATCCTAGGTCAATGCCATGCACATACTATGTGCTATGCACATAGTGAGCCATATATTCATACCTTAGATGTTATCTTGTTAAGCAAGTAGCATTACTATACATACAAAGCTAGGATGTCATAAGGATGTCATAAGTCTGTGACTGCACACATTTCCAGTTATGTCAGATGGCATATGACAAACCTGGGGATCTCTCAGATCTAAAACAGCTGTAGATGTGAGAAATGCCAGGTTATATTACAGTAATTACGTTACAGTGGGTCCAGTGGAGTTAAAGACTACACTGTTAAACGGGAACAAGATGGATTCACCGGTGGATTTACCGATGCAGAGGGCACGGACTCTTGAACATCAAACCGTTTTTTTGGATTCCCCAAAACTCTAAACAGTTTTTCACACATCCATTTAGTTTGACAGTTATTGAGAGTTAATGAGTTTGAATATGTCCTCCAATTATGTCATCGGAGGACCCTGAATCCTTGTGTTGCATTAATTACAGCTCAATGAAATTATGTAGGCTAGATGAAGAAATGGCAATCCCTATTGCAATCCCTATCTCTTTTTTCATCAACATAATTTAATTTAGCTGTAATTAACACAACACAAGGATTCAGTGTGTTCCGATGACATAATTGGAGGACATATTCAAACTCATTAACTCTCAATAACTGTCAAACTAAATGAATGTGTGCAAAAGTGTTCCGTTTTTGGATATGTGAGATTAAAGTGCCCCTTTAAGAATCCATATCTGCTATTCCTATGGTCTAGGATAGATAGGCCAAGCAATACTTGTGAACACGATCAGTTCACTCCCAAAGCCAGAAACCCAAAACTTAAAGACTCTAGTCTGTGATGTCATTATGTGCAAAGTCTGGACAATGAATAGAGGATCTATTTTATAGACCCACAGATTTTTTTTCTTTCTCCAAAAGCATCAAAGTAAGTTGGGATATACATTTACAACAGCAACAAAAGCATCCCCAATTGCATCCTCTTTTGTTTCGCAGATGAAGAAATAGACAAGGAGAGCTTCATTTCACTGGATGATGTAACCATCTCCTCTCTCGTGCCACCAAATTGGCTCGAGGCTGAAGATGAAGAAGTACTCGAGTGTGAGTAAAGGATGGGATATATTCGCTTCGAGCGTCTCGGGACAGACTGCCGTGCCCTTTTCATTCAGCAACTCACCATGTCAGTAGTGTCTCATTCCTACTTCCAGTGCTGTCCGGATGGCTGGTTTAGAACCTTCAGACTACATTAGGTCTTTCAGAAGACATCTTCTGCGGCGTGATGTGAACAGTCAAGCAGAGGAAATGGATATTGCTATTGAGTGGCCTGGTCAGTCTACAGAGGCCACTTTAGGACATAGAAATGGAAGGAGAAATTGACAATGAGGAGGAATGGGATGAACAAGAAGAGAGACAGGGTAGCTCTTTTTTTTGGGCCAGGCTGAAGGCAAGCTCCTCACAGTCATTGACTGTGATTTGAGCTGGCATCTGAAACCTTTCAAGGGACTGGAAACTGAATACAAGCAAATGAAAAAGTACTTTGCACAGTCTGGGTTTTTAATCCATTGAGGAGCCATTACCTGGCATGTCTTTCACTCAAAAAAAAAAAGACTCAAAGACAGGTGAAGTAAAACTGTTACAGAGAATCTCCATCCGTCCATCCGTCCAGACTCCCGGCACCACGGAAAAAAGAGAATGGAATGGAGAACGAGAGAATGTGACATGCTTCAAGACTTTAGGGATGGTGAGCTCTACAAAGGCCACATGCTCTTCTCTACAAGAGCGTTCCCCTTCATCTGCTTTTGTAATGGAGATGACTGCCAGACTATCAGTCCACTTCCAAGACAGTAGTACATCAATCAGGCTTCGTGGACTTTACATTGAAAAATCGACTATTGTCACCGCAGGAGACATTTGCGTGGTCACAGCGCAAAAAAAGAAGAAAAAGAAAAAATGAACACACACAAGGAAATTGAAGCAATTATACAAAAGACTAATTAACCAAAAAAAGAAAGAAAAAAAAGTGGTGTTTGAGTGTAGAGTATAGGATGTAAAATATTTATAATTTGCCATCCAAATCTGTTGGCAGTATCCATTAGGCTGAGCTGCAATAGAGAAACAAACTGTATCCTCAGAGTGCCACCTACTGGTCATTTCACAATTTCACACAGTTTCTGAGGCCGGGGCCACCCTTTACTGATGGGCTGACTTGAAACAGCAGAGTAACCCTTCACACAAGAGAACAGTCACCGTGTTTGGGTAGTCATCTCACTAGTGCGCGCATCAGTATGGAACAACACACACACGCACACATCAAACTACAAAAGGTAGTGAACTGACAGCAATACGCAATTGAAAACAGGAATGTACACACTTATTCTGCTCTCAAGTCAATAGTATCCCTGCACCAGCTTTTCCATCGGGGCAAACGCAAACGTATCTAGCTTCATCATACATAATAAAACAGCACCAATTATTAAGTAGTCAGAAATGAGTTCAACACATGATTATTATTTTCAAACATTAAAATGATACAGTATTCTCAATTTCGAATGACGCTATAGCCAGTAATGCAGTGGATATGAACTATGAACTCCGGCTGATGGTCACAGTAATACAGATAATGACCAATATGTATGTACTAGCCTCTATAAGCTTTAATTCCTGTTCTCTCCACTGGTTTTTCTTTATTATTCCTCCCACTTTGTTGGGACCTTAAAGGTCTCATAGTATGAAAAACTCACTTTTTCAGTGCTTGTGCGCATACATTTGGGTCTCTGATGGGCCTACTAACACACAAACTGTGACATAAGACTACCCAGTCAGATTTTTCTGGCTGCCTAGGTCAGAAGACATGTCATTCCAACAAGCCATTCAGATTTGCTTCCCCCTCTTATGTAAAGTGGGGATTCCTCATCCTTGACTTGTGTGTGCATGTGAATAATGCGCATGTACAAAATGGCAGCATGCTCGTAAACTTTCTCATTTTCCACCAAATGATGAACTAAAATATTTTTCTGACAACATATTATTCAGAAAGGGGGACCTTTAATTGCTGGATCTTAGTTCATATTTGGTCTGCAACACCTAGTTTGACAGTTTGAGTGGTATTTTCAGCAAAAAACTTCAAAGACGTGTTTTGGGGACCTCAAAAAACCATATTACCTTGTTGAAAACTTGTTGACTTCCTATTGGAATGGAACGTCAGTTGCTGCAAGCCCCCTCTTATCGAGTTATTTGTGAGAAAATACAAGATTACCAAACAAAGGGTAATGCTAATTTGTCAACAAACAGCTCATTATACATTTACAATTATTATGGTTGTTTTAAACATTTGAACATTTCAGATTTCTTTATTTGAAAGCTTCAACTGAGTAATCTGGTGCTGTTAGCACCAGATATACTAAAACCAAACGTTTAAAGAACCAGTACAATGATTGTAATTCAGTCAGAAAAAGCTTATTAAGTTGGCTTGACAAAGCCAACTTACTGATATTGTAATTGCCTTTTTTGTCATCGCTACTCCTTCTACAGCTTTGAAGCTACCAGCTACAAAATTGCTGGGCATTTTCAGGGTATGTCCATGGGGATTGCTTGTGCTTTTTGTACGGATAACTCACTTCTATCCTTTCTATACTCGTTTTTTCATCCCCTTTTTCTCATAGACTTAGAAAGGGGCATGGCTACTATCAACTTTTAAGCTAGAGCCTTCCAACTTGCTATACAACTTAGGACCCAACTAATGACTGTTGATGCCCCTCCCCCCCTTCCACCACACACGCACACACACACCTTTCTTCTCCTTTTTCCATCACTCCATCCTACATAACCCCTTATTCACTGATTTTTAATCCTTAATAACTTTTACACCGTTTGTTGTAGAGAGTTGGAGGATGGCTTGTTGGAAATGTTAACATCTTTCTGTCGATTACAGCTTGGCTTTGTCAAGCCAACTTAAGGTTTGTTCACAAACTTTACATTCTAGTTGTGGAATGTTAATGTCAGGAGTGTCATTTTTTTTGCTTCAGATGTAGTCAGAGCAATCCATAAAGCATAAAGCTTTCAAATGTAAACTAATTCATGAGACCAGTGTGATCACTTGCTATGGGAGATTCACTTTGGCTAACCTGTGTTAGCAGGTGATACATAAATTGTCACAGTTGCGGTGGATGTTTCTGAACCACTAAAATTAAAATTAACTAAATTGTAGCAAAGTAGTTTCATTACTTCTTTGTGGACTAACCAGCTGATTTCCTTTACAACTACTGAGAACCGACAGACTGACCTGAGTAGATCATGCAATGTTTTCAGGGAAGCAGATTGATTATCTGAAATGGTTTGATTCTGTTTATATCCAGAGGGATAGTGATCAAAGGGCTTTAGTCATCATTTTCACGACAACAGTTCTGACATTTTGGGCTATTTTACATCAACATACCCTCTGTTAAAAAATGCAATGAGATTGAAAAACAAGATTTTCACTGTAATGAATCTTTAACAATCGAGCAACACATCTTTGGTTGATGAGTAGCTTGTAGACTTCCATTTGTTGAGGTCATCCTATTCAATAGATCCACTCATTTTGATTTCATACAATTGTTTGTGATAACAATAGCGTGGCAGAATTTGCTGGGGGCTCAGGTTTGGTCTGGGTCTTTTTCTTTGGGCCCGGGAGTGGGTTCTTTTTGCGCTTTTTGAACTTATTTGTGGGGGAAAGTTTCTTCACTGGAGTAGGAGACAAGGAACGGTTAGGAGTTCCCTGGGTGCCATTACTGGGAAGGATGGGTGACACAACATTTTTCAGTGTCTGACTCTTCTTCCTTGACCCCGATATGGAGGTACTAGTCAAAAGGGGATTCGGCTTTTGGGAGAGTATTTGTTTCCTGTCGTTGGATGAAGATCTAGATGGAGTTCTCAGGGACCTTCCAATCACCCCCACCACTTTCAGCCTAATGGGCGCTTCGGCAGTTCCTGCCATGTTCTGCGCCTGGCAGCGGTACTCGCCAGCATCCTTGTACGATAATCCATTCAGGCTGATGATCGACCAACGGACTCCTACCCGAGGAGAATCCTGCATGACTGGGACATAAAAAAGTTGCAAAACATGAAGTCCTCCAAAGTCAACCTACAATACATAGCCCTGTCTTATGTAACAAGACTGGGTCGAACATATTTGTTGAGACGTATTTCACCACTTACAGCTCTCCAAATTCTTGGGCAGCTGTTCAGAGTCGGCCGGGGTGTCTGCATGTTGGCAGCATTCTGCATAGAGCAACAAATCGTGACAGTTTGGTTATGAAAGCTGAGCTACAAAGTTTTGGGATAGAAATGTGAACCTCTGACGAGCCAAACAGTGTATGATATATATTTAGTACTGAACAAATAAAGTATATCGACAGGAAGACTGGATCCCTGTTTTGCTGTGGTGGTCCTACCCTCCCACACCATGTTTACAATATAAAGAGGCATCTTCAAAGTGCAAAGACACCATGTGCAACTATGTAACAATATACAGTTTGACACTTCTCTGTACTGGAAAGTTTTTTTGAAAGTAAAACAAATAAAATCTCCATCCAATAAAATATGATTGTCAATTTCAAAATAATCATCACCTGCGTGGTGTCAACAAAAATGATTTCATTTGTGCCACAAAAATGATTGTTTGTGCCGGTCTGTTAGTGCTGATTTGCAGAGGTGGGGGATTCAAGTCACATTCATTTGTTTATTTGTTTATTTATTTAGGATCCCCATTAGCTTTTGCTCTTGACAAAAGCTACTCTTCCTGGAGTCCGACACATGACTCGAGTCAGACTCAAGTCGCAATTTTGAGGACTTGCGACTAGACTTGACTTTTTGTTGATATTCATGACTTGAGACTTGACTTAAACTTCAGACAGATGACTCGAAAGGACTTGATTTTTTTTTTATTAAATATTTGCATTTTTTGTAGTTGAGGATGGAAAATTACCATTTTGAAACATGACTGGATGACCTTTAGTGCAATGCACACAAACCTGGCAACCTAGCAGCCTAGCTACTGGTACAACAGCAGACCAGCAGACAGCAGACTGGCCAATGGCCAATGCATTGATTATGTTGTTGATTAAGGTAGCCAGTGGAGAACAGCAGTATGGAAGACCTGTGGCTCAGAAATCAGTGACATCATCACCACAACATCCAACTTCATCCATCGCTACAAAACCCACAAAGACAGGTATGTTAACTTACTGGATGGCCAAATACTAACATTACATTTAAACTACGTCAGAATTCTCAATCCACCTTTTGACCATGCCCCTGATCCGAGCCATTGAGGAGCAGTTTTTAGTTTTATGAGTATTGCGCCACCATGAGGCCAGATGACTCAGAACTTCACATGCCTCCTTACTATTGTAAGGCAAACATATTTGTCAACATTGGTGGAAATCAGAAATCATCCTTACTCGAATCATAACTTCAATAGCTTTCATTATAATCTTTAAAAATGTGTGGTGCACATTCATGACCCCTAGAGAAAGAACCCTATTGATTTTGGTGACCTCATGACCTTTCCTCTCGTGTCATCATGAGGCCAAACGTTCACATTAGTGTATCTCCAGTTCCGTTAGTCATACAGTCATGAAACTGATATCCGCATATGTGTCTCCTCATGGACTGAGTGAAAACTTTTCCATTGAATCCATAATATCCCTGACACTGTCTTGCGGGGATATAATTAAATGTGGAAATTGGGGTAGATCATTAGAATTTCAGATGACTTCACTTGTGATTTGATTAACTTAACTTGACTTTAAAGATGTTAGTCCCCAGATTCCACACAGCAAGTTTTTTGAGAATCAGGTGATCAGGTAAGAATTCAAAATGGCAGACTACATAGGTCCTTATAGCTCATTTGTTGTCAATGAGTAGACCTATCTATGGATATCAATTTCATGACTAAATGACTAACAGATCAGGAGATACACTCATTTGAATATTGACAGTTTGGCCTGATGGTGGTGCTAGATTAAAGATCATGGGGGCACCAAAAGCAAGGTTTTTTTTTCAAGCTTTGCGTCCCATCAAATATCTGTAAAACACTCAAATGTCCCTGTTTCCAACATTCACAATCAAATTGTCCCGGTTTTCACCACAATTAAAATAATAATTCTAATATTATAATTGTTTTCAGTACTTACAGTACATAGACGTTTATCATGTTTTGTCCATTATTACCTAACCCAATATAAAAACATAAACAATGCACCATGCATCTGAATTGATATCGTTGCAATGTACCATCTGGAGGGGTAGTTGTAGATCCGACTATAGTCCATGGTTATTTACTGGATATTTCCCCATCTTGTTACCACTTATTTCCAGCACCATAAATTAAAGTGGTACCCTTAATTTTGATGGGGGGGGGGTTTGCATGGCCATTTTCAAAGGGGTAACGTGACCTGTCACGTCAAGATATCTGAATGAAAATGGGCTCATTGTAACCACAACTCTCCTCTTTACAGCCATGCCCAATTTATGCTAGTCCCATGCTGAATTCGGCCCAAACCATGCAGTTTTTTGCATGCAGTACAAATAGGTTACTTTCACCTCGTTTATACATACATGCATACATACAAACACACACACACACACACACACACACATACACATACATAATATATATATATATATATATATATATATGTATTAGGGCTGTCAATATTAACATGTTAATTTTTTCGATTAATTTGAAAAAAACACGTCCCATAGCTTTGAAGAAATTCAATGAAGCACGGCGGGTATTAATAACTATATAAATAGCTATAAGTATAGAAATAACTAAACCTAGACAGCGAAACATGATACAAATAACTAAACCTAGACTGAGAAACATGATACAAGGAACTAGACAACTAAACAACACAGGACACATGAAACACTAAACATCTAGTTATCAAAAATAACTAAACTAAACAGGAGAGACAAGTCCT
>OMKL01141805.1:0-17279 GCA_900302295.1 Parasudis fraserbrunneri | reverse complement strand
CCCGCCACTTCAATGTACACCCCCCCCCTCTCCTAAGTCCCCAACATCTTCCTTCTGTACATAATGTATATATCGTCTCTTTCATGTCTGTTCTGCTTAGCATAGGCTATTTGTTTGTATGTCACACCATGAATTGAGTACCAAGGACCCCAATTTAAACAAGTTGAAAGACTTATTTGGGTTTTTATCCGATTAACAGACCTCATACTGAACTGTTCTGTACTGTGTAAACTGTACCGGTGTATGTTGAAGTATGTTGTTTTGTTAATAAAGAATCTCAATCAATCAATCAATCACATTAAAAGGCTTACATTTCCTAAGAAAGTGAAACCGTTGTTTCAACACCGAGATATTTATAGGTGGATACCCTCTCACCAGGGGACCCCTTTACATAGTAGAGAGTGGGGCTGATACCATCCCTGTTGAAACTCATCACGTCCTTTGTTTTCCCAACATGTCTCTAAGTAGTTCTTGTCACGCCAGTTGGTAACGTGCATGATCTCACTCAAGAAGCCAGACAGGGATGTCTGATTTAGCTAGAGAGGGCTTATTACTGCCATGTAATCGGTGTACTTGATGTAATAATGGGCCTGCTATATCATTTTTACAATTATTTATGTACAGTATGTATAGCACTGGTAACAATACACACCCTTGTGGGGCTCCAGTATTTCTATGTCAGACTGTAGACAGATCTGCTGGGTTCCCTTTTATCAGAAAGTCACCCAGTCATTTAACGAGCCTTGTGAAAAGCACTACTAAAAAACAATATTAACAATGCCATTGGATGATTCAAGGTGTTCATAGTAGATCAGATGTAACATTGTTAACACAGCATCATCAATACGTCTCTGAGGATGATAGGCAAACTGAAACTCAGATCAGCCTGTTGATGGATGCATTTGTTCTCTGTCCTCCATCAGGATCACAGCTGTGTTTTGAACTGCATTGTGGGATGGGACAGCACCATTGGCAAGTGGTCAAGAGTTGAAGGAACTCCAAGTGACCCCAACCCCAATGACCCCTATGCAAAGATCGACAGCGAGACCCTCTTCAGAGATGGCAAGCTGACCCCATCAATTACTATTCTTGGTAAGCATGCTGTGACTGAATCAAAGCAGACCTGGGATAAATATAGTTCACTACATCTCAGCAAAAAGTAAATATAGTTAACTACATCTCAGCGCAAAGTAAATATAGTTAACTACATCTCAGCGCAAAGTAAACATAGTTAATTACATTTAAGTTTTTTAGAATTACAAGTATTTTCTACTAAAAAACAAATCATTATTGGAACCCTTGTGGTGGGGAAAAGTTGTTTATATTAGCCATTGAAGTTTGTGCTTTGGTGTGAGATCTTTACAGACCAAATCGAATATTTGGCTTGTCACAATACCAACTACTACTGTAAAATTAAATGAGGAAAGATTAACCAAAAACAGATGTGTCCTATGTTTGCAACACTGTCATAATCAACTTGACCATTGAATGTTAGAAGTGAAATGGCCCTTTTAGCTTAATATAAATGTTTCCTTGCATGGCATTTATCACAGGCACATTGTACACCAAATTGCATACATTCTCACAACATTTGTCTGCTTTTGTTTCCCCAGGCTGTAATGTTACCATCCCGTCCGAGGTGATTATCCTCAACTCGATTGTCCTCCCGCACAAAGACCTCAACCGAAGCTTCAAAAACCAAATTATTCTCTAGTTAAATCTCCTGCACGCTCTGTTCACTTAGTGTCAATGGATGAAGGATTAGGTAAGAGGAGTGTTTGGCACTACCTCTGAGTTACTGTATATAAGATGTCAAAATGAGGAGATATAGGACATTTATTTACAGGTTTTGAAAGATAGATTTTTATATTGTTTATGATGTAGCCATTACACATCCTCTGTTGTCAGCATCACTGAAGTATTTAGGGAGGCTAATCATACATGTAGGGTCACCTTGAAAGCTACTGTTATCCCAGAACTTTATATTGGATTTCTATTGAATTTATTTAACTGTTGACCTGAAGATGCCCGTGTAATATAATTTGTTCAGATTTAATACATTTAAACAGTTTTGTTGGTGGTCATGCTCAGTTTCTTTTTCTTCCAAGGGTGTTCTTTTGGTCAGGGAACTACGACCTAAGCAAGTATCCATTTATCGTATGTGTGGATAGAGATTAAAAAAAATATCGACTCCCAACTGTGTACTGTGTGGTTAATTATAAGATGTAATTTAGAGTCTTTGTGTGGACTGATTAAAACCTTCAACCATTTTAATTGTGAGTTTAATGCAGTCATTCCCAACTAAATAAAGCAGTGATCTACGATTTAAGTACCAATCAAGGAATGTAGCATTAAATGTGAACTAAGCAGGGGGTCTTAAGTTTCTAGTGTGTGTGAGCAGCATGCAGCAGACTTAAATTAGTACTTTGATTTGATACCTTGGAAAATTAAGCAATCATGGCAAGAAAGGTTTTCGTTCCGTTTACAGTACGTGTGTGTGTACGTAAGTGTTACAAAATGAAATTATTTAGCATGCATGAATGTCCCCAAGATAAGCTATTAAATGAACCATCTGCAGTACTTTTAGTTTCCAAATACCCAAAATGGAGCTGCAGCATATATTTTGACAGTCCAGATTTAATTAGTTGTGAGCTTTCACCTCATTCCATACTGTACTACAGTTACTGGCAAACAATTTATTCACAAAAACCACTGCTTAGCTAAAAGTGAAGACTTTTACATCCAAAATATCAGTATTCTTTATTTTATTTAGAACATACAGAAAGAAAGGAAACGCACACATCCTTGTATTACTAGACTTGTTAGGACAATTGACTACATTCCATTAACTATGTTCATCCCCTAACCACAACATGCCCATCCCAATTCTAACCCTACTAACCCCCCAAACCTTAAAATTGCCAATTTAAAGAGGACAAAAAATGTCCGGTTATGTTCGGAACTCAAACTGGTCCTCACAAATACAGTAATACAAGGTCACACACGAAAACTTAAAGCAAAGATTCAAGGAAAGGGTGTGGGGGAAGTGAAGAATTTTTTTCCTGGGTCTGCCTTTGCCTTGCTACTGCAGGGAAATGTCAAATGATCAGAAACAGGAACAAGGGGGTTAGAATATGAACGGGTATTGTGTAATAACAACCTGTCTTGAGGTCAAACACTTGAAGTCTTACATGTTGTTGATGGCATTGCCCATGGTCCGGCCCTCAAGAGTCCTGTACATATTCAGCTCGGGGGAGGTCACCGGGCCAAACAACTGATCTAAAAACAAGACACAGGATTTGTTAAGACCATTTTCTCAGCATTTCTGCTTTATTAAAGGGGGACATATGTATCTCTTCAACAATGTTATACAACTTCCTTGAATCTGTGGAGCAGGTTATGTTTTTCTTAAATGTAATTTATTTTCCAGCACCTCTTCCCTTGTATTGAACAAGCTGTTTTTGGTGGGTGTCGCACACACCAAATTTTAAATTCATTATTTCTTGCTCTGCCTGGCTACCCCACACCCAAGAATAAAAAAAACTTTACAAATGGGGCAGTACATTAGGTAGGCAGTGTTCCTGGCTCCAAAAAGCACAGCTAATTGATTCTTCAAAGCCAATTCATTGCTTCCCCTTGTGACCACCAAGGGCAATAATTATGAACAGTTTGTTAATCTGAAGATTTCAAACCCTCACCAAATGGCAAGGAGTACCTGTCATTTCCCCCAGCGCCTAAATAACATTTCAGACTGCCAAATGCATACAAAGACTAGGCAAAACCCATTTAAACAATATACAGTGGAGACAGAAAAAAATTGCTAGTAGGGGAACACATGCAATAAAAGGTTGGGAGCTGGATTTGTACCCATGATATCACAGGTACATGATCTGCACCTTGGCCGGATTAGCCATCAGTACACTAGGCAGCAGAGGATAGCTGAAACTTGGTCATGAGACATATGTCACATAAAAAATAAAAAATAAAAAAAGTTTGTTGCCATGTGATGGCTGTTGTAGTAGTTTCTATCAACTTTGAAACTAGATTCAATATAGGTCATATGTATTAAAGGATCTAAAATGTATTACAGACTCAAACTAGAAGAATGCACTCAGTGAGTGCAGACCACCAAGGCTTAACGATCTCCCAACTTTTTACTTTCACACTCAACATTTTACTTGGTAAAAACCCAAAATTCGATCTGGCAGTCAGACGTTTAGACCTATTATAATAAAAAAATAATAAATAGATAATAAATAAATATAAAAAAAATTATAAAATAAAATAAATAAAAAATAATCTAAATAGCTCTCATTTACCTCGCCGCCATCTTTATTTTTGTAGATCGCTATGAACTCACTTCAGTGAGCTGGTAATTAATTCACTTCCATGTATTTCAAAACACAAAAACTATGGCAGAGATAAACAATTGGAGTCCAGTAATCATGAGTTTATAATTCCAATAGTTTATTCTGACTGTTGTTTTGACTATTTTGGTTCTTGAAGTGCCATTTTTATAGATGAGTTTTGACACTGAAATGAATGGGCACTGTACCGTACCTCACATTGCATCAAACTTGACCAATATGGCGGTGAAGTGAATAAGGCGAATGACAAATGTGTTCATGTGGAGCTGCATCTCAGGGTTTAATTTTTGTGACTATGACCAGAGTCAGGAGATACTCATTTGAAAATAGAATGGAAAAGAGGAAAGGTCATGAAGTCACCAAAATCAATAGGTTTCTTCCTCTTGGCCAGGAATGTGTACAACAAATTTCATGGTAATCCGGCCATTACTTGACACACACAAACGAATGGACAGGGGCGAAAACATAACCTCCTTGGCGGAGGTAGTCATCATCTTCAGGAACTGACGACTGTTGAGGGCTTTATCCCTGCAGTACACTTGTCAGTTACCTTACCAGGATCTGCAGTCTGTTTTGGTTCTGAAATTTTTTGTAGATGGACCAATTCTGAATTATCACTGTACCACTGTTCACTCCAGAAAATACAATAGTGTCCAGTTGGCTGTATGGAAAATCCAGTGGGTGTTTTAAGCTAATCTTTTGGTATCCAAATCTCATGTTTAAGATAGGATGAGATTGCACAGCTGAGCTGCCAAGGATGTGCGCTTACCTTTGTGTGTTCCATGTCCGTTAGCAATGATGTTGGCATTGGGGACTGAGGATGGGACTTTGTCCCTTGGCAATGTGAGGAGACGCTTCCAGTACTCTGCTGGGAAAGACAGCATGCGGCCAATAACCTGGGATGATATCAAGCGACCCCGTCAAATACTTAAGACGCTGCATTTCAGAACAGAATCAGGTCATTTCTGCATTTCAAACTAAATCATTATGAGTGATATTCTGACAAAACAGACAGTGAATCATCTCTTGCATCTTATAAACTGGGCTTGCTCTAATATCAACTGGAAAAATACATATTTTCACATTTTCACCTTTAAACCTCATCTCGGATGTATATCTGAAGCACTTCAGTCCTCAGAGGACAAAGTAGCATTCATATTCATATGTCGATGCTGAAGAAGCCATTGTTGATAAACATAGGCCTACACATATGTAACTGGCCTAAGAAATTGTCCTTACTAAAAATTAAAGTGATGCCAACCTTTGGTTGAGTGTTAGTCTCTCTCAAAATAGTCAGTGGAGAGGGATCAGCCATCCCATATCCAACTATGGTAGGTCCAAACACACGGGCCAAATTTATCTGGTCCATTTGACAAAGGGGGCTTTGCATGACCCTAGAAAGTTGAAATAATATGTACCAATATGTATAATTATCAACTACAGCATTCACATCCTATTTCACAACTTAATTTTTCCATTAATCAGACATGTCATTGATATTTGCTGTCAGACAGTCAGCTTGGACACAGGTCCTTCAAACGGTAAGAGTTGGTATGTAATAGAAGGTCTTACCTCTGTAAATGAAGCATGAGGAATGCCAATGTGTCTCTATTAGCCTTTGGCAACTCCCCTATGGCTCGGTACATGATAGCTGCACTGGTCTCTTCATCAGGAATCTCTGGAACGGAAACAATGCAACACTGTACAGTGTCTGATGAGAAAAGAGATAAAGCACCAAAGTCTCACAGTATGGGCATGCCATAGAAAAGGACATAAAATACAAAACCAGCCATGGTGCTCTAAGGTTCACATCAATGCCAATTTAGTAGACTGGTGCGGCTGATTAGGTCTGGTTGTCTTCTACTTCCAAGATGTGGATGCATTAACACATTAAAGGGATAGTTCAGATTTTTTTTGACAGGGTTGTATGAAATACTTGTCAGTAGGGTAATCGATGCATAGCCATTAGCTCACTTACTGAAACCTGTGGTCGAGGTTCTGGCCATGTTCCATGTTTCTTCTTCTCTCAGACCAACACAATGTCTTAGAACCATTTTGTTTCTTGAAGAAGCCAATGTACTGCTATGCACTGTGGCCATCTAGCCAGCTAGTTCTAAGACATTGCATTGGTCTGAGAGAGGCAGCAAGCATTGGAAATACATGAGCAATGCAGTATTCTGTTGTGGATGGTCAAAACTTTTGTTTGCATGTTGTGTGGATTAAAACTTTTTTGTTTCCAGACCCCACTGGCTGCCTGGCTCACTCGGAAAACACAGCCAGAACTTCAACCACGGGTCTCAGTAAGTACATTTATGGCTATGCATTGATTACACTACTGGTTAAGTTAAATCGGAACTATCCCTTTAACTTGGGATAATTCTAGGCATGCACACACATCCTGATTGTCACTAAATTTACCATTTACCCTTTGGACAATCATGTAGCAAACTGAAATTAATTTGCTTTAAGGAGACAATAGTGGGGCAGAGAAAAGTACACAATTTTGATTGTCTCGTAGTCATCAGGGAATTGTCATATATTATAGAAGGAAAATAGCAATCTGTCCTAAATTGTAGAGGTTAAGTGAATCAATTCCAAAGCCTCTGGCACTTTGTATTTGAAGATTTAAGGGAGTGTCTAAATATGCTCTAAAATTCATTCTTGAGAGCAGCTAATGCATTTTCTAGATTTATAATGTTACACTGATTTCAAGCCCTCTGTGGACTTATTGAACAGAGTCCAAGTTACCGTCTTTAAATATTTAGTTTCTTACATTGCTTCATGCTTACAGCCCTCTCAATTTAAAAAGTATCTTCAGTTGTCCAAGACTATGCTTTCTTGGTGCCAATCAGTTTATCCTTGCCACTACTGTGGGTATGTTTGCGCCACTACATCTAGTAATGGCTTCTTGCTCAGATCAAAGCCAAGTGTGCTTATGTTAATACAATAACCTTGCAATCACAGTGATTGCCACTGGAGTACTACTGATTATGATTGGGGAAATTGCAATACTCTTGACATCTACCTATATAAACAGAAGAGGGTTGTCAGTTCCAGTGCTCTTCAATTCCCACTTGGTGGATAATAATACAGTCTTGTTGGGTGGGAATATATACCTGTGGCCTCCATGAAAGTTTTGTGGAGCTTTAAGGTGACAAGGGGCTCCTTCAGCTTCCTCAAGAAATCCTTGAGCAGCCCACAGACCACATGAATTTCGTCCACCTTATTGAGCATTAAAGGCCCTTTCCTCTGGAAATACTTCTCTCTCAGCTCCTTCACCAACCGCTCACCCCCAGGAATACGATAGATTCCTCTCTGGAACATTAACAAGAGGTTTGAGAAGCAAGAGGAGGAGACCGTCTTATGAAAAATACACTTCGAAGGAGCTTACCTCTTTCAGTCCCCTTCTCTCGATTTCATTGACACACTGGACTATCAACAGAGGGACTCTTGGATGGGTTATTGGAGCAAAGCTCTCCAAAGTGTCCTGAAAAATGTTAATTTTATAACATTTGCTCCAACATGTCCTTTCACACTAGATGCTAATTTGGCAATAGATTAATTTGACAACAGACTCCATTTCAGTTATCAGTGGCCAGGCCATCATTCATGATTCTATACAGGGTTCCCGCAGTTCATAAAATCCCGGAAAAGTTATGGAATTTGAAAATACAGATGGGTGACAAATGAAAGGAAAAACCTATACAAAGTGTCTTAGTAAGGTGTTGGGCTACCACAAGCCTCCAGAACAGCGTCAAGTTTGCCTTGGCATAGATTCTACAAGTCTCTGGAATGCCACAGGAGGGATGGAACACCATTCCTTCAAAATATATTCCCTCATTTGGTGTTTTGATGATGGTAGTGGAGAACGCTGTTTGACACATCAGTCCAAAATCTCCCATAGGTGTTCAATTGGGTTGAGATCTGGTGGCGGAATTTACATCATTTTCATACTCATCAAACCATTCAGTGACCCCTCATGCCCTATGGATGGGGGCATTGTCATCTGGGAAGAGACCACTTCCATCAGGATAGAAATGTTCTTTGTGACTGAGGCTCCAACCAACAATGCCCCAATAATGAACCCTCTTTCAAAGTCACTTAGATCTTTTCCTCTTGCCATCTTGATCCAAAATCGAAGTCAGCTGGGCCTGCTCAGCATTTGTATACATGCCAGAGAGCATGATGGGATATTAACTGCTTAATTGTATCATGCAGTACACCTGTATGGAAGCATCTGTATTCATTCAATATCATTTAATTTGTCACCCGTCTATGTTTTCAGGCCTGTATATCTATAAACCTTTGGAAAGGTCATGGACATTTTAAATCATCATGGTCATACTTTTATATTTTATGTAAATTTGGAGATCTAAATGATAGGAGTTATAAGGCAAAAATAGGTCAGAGAGACTGGTGGTTTCCATTTACTTTTTGCATGATTTCAACCTCTAGCCACTATAAAACTTTCATATCAAGTTTACAATGTCATAGCTGTTAAATCAAAGGTTGTTCATTAATTCCACTGAAATACAGTTCTGGAAAAGTCATAGAAATGTTTTGGCGTGTGGGAACCCTTTCTATATAATGAACTGAGATAGTACAGTGAGGTACCACGTGTCGCTGAGTGCCAGAGGAGGTGGACAGCGTGCATCCTTCAAGGCATTTCTGTTTGCATTCTGGATGAGCAGTCACACGGCAGTCTCGACACTTGAGAACCATCTTCCCAAAACGGACCCTCTTACCACATGGCATACACGTCTCTGGTCGGATCACCTAAAAAAAAAAAAAAAGTATTCACTGCATTTATTCAGGGAGATTGGAACACCCGGATCATTTAGATGATCTGAATTTCTTTTCATTAGATATACACCAAAATGTGGAAAATCTGTACTCAAGGTTTTACTATTAAGTAGGACCCTAATGAACTGACTCCTCAAATATTTTCAGTGCATCTCAATAGAGGCCTTGCACTGAATGTTTCTGTAGTTCTTTCTTCCAGTATGGCTGCCTGTAACCATTGGTAATCACTTTCAAAAGAAAATACCTAATTTCTGTGCAGTGGTAGAGTAGGTAAAACACTGGAAAAGTATGATATTACTGTCTGTGACTTGTTTACAAGATCCAGTAATAAATCCAACACCAAATGATTATGTTTTTGTTGATATATTTCTCATATATCAACACATAGCAACTGTTGTTTTGCACATAGAAAGCGTCTCTTCCATTGCCATGTACAAAACAATGGTTGCTATGTTACAGGCAGCCATGTTGGAAGACAGAACTACACAACCATTCCACGCAAGGCCTCTATTCTTTCTAGAAGTCAGACAACATTCCGGTCGGCCTTTTCTTTGCCGATTATTACCGTCTTGGATTGGAAATCATGCCTCCGGGGTTTCTCAGCTATAGGAGTGAAAACTGGGGTCTGTTTGACCTCTGCGGTGGTCTCCATCTCTGTTGCAGTGTCGGGCTCTGTAAAGTTTTCATTAGGCATCCACACTGATGTTTGGTCTGTATAGAAAGAGACACAGGTGTCAGAAAGTGTTGAAGCAAGGCTGATATGCCGTAATCATTGTACTGGCAACATTTGTGTCTTAAATTTCCTTGGGGAAGGGAGTAAATAAAGTCATTTTAAAAACAGGGTTTAAAACATCTTTCTCACCCCCGTCAGAAGCCAAGTTATCATGTGTCTGCATCCTTGGTGGGTTCGCTTGGGTCTCCTGGGTAAAGCCCATCATCATGTGAATTTGACCTCCAATCTCCGGCGTTGTGACAAATGCCTTCACGATTGTTGTCTTGACTTCCTGAATCATACAGAGGGTAAAATGCAATATAAAACATTATTCTACACAAAGGAGTGACTATATAAAGCTTATCTCAGTTGGATAATCCCATGCTGGCTGTTATAAAAGAAAATAATGTAAATTAAAGTAGGTGAGTGGTCATTGTTCCCTCCCGGCCATCTCTGTGTGTGTGGAGTTGTGCCAGAGGAGGGCAGAATGGCTGTGGTCAAGGGATATGACTACCTGAGAGGACAGCTGGACATATCTGCAGTAGTGAGGAGGATGCTGAACAGAGGGACTACAGACTGATGGATGAGACACAATATAGAAGCTGACATCTCACAGTGCCTAAATTCATAAGGAAAAATAAATGGCAATTTACTATCAGAGGATGGTTGCACTGAATGCCATTCTAGGCTATTTTATTAACTGTGCTCTGAAATGCCACGAGTGCAGTTTCACAACACCCATACGAGCAAAGAGTTCTTTTTATTCTTTGCTAAGTGGTTAGTGATGCCTGTTGAAACATACAGTAATGGCCGATTTATTAGACTGACCTTTAACTAAAAAGCAATTCATGTTTTTGTGCATTTGAATGTATCCTTTGGCAGGTGTTGAGAGGGAAGGTCGAAGCCAAGTAAGAATCCCTAGAGTGAAAGCCCTCATAGTTTCCCTTCAGCGGGTGGAAGAAAAACTTTAATAAACTCAACTGTGCTTTTTATGTATGGCCATATACCTCTTTACAAAACATTCAAAACAAAAAACAATATCTGAAACTGGGAACATCCATAAAATGTTGAGCTGGAGCATTCCAAATGTCGGAAAAATTACAATAACCATTTACAAGCATAGCTTGTGATGCAGGGGAAACCTAATGTATTATGTTCTCACCTCTGGTCCTATGATAACTATGTTTTTTCTTCTCTTCCAACCCAAGTAAAAATATTCAACTGGAAAATGTGAATGAGAAGTTGACAAGTATTGTACTAGTCAAGGCTTTTATAAGATTGCATCAGGCAGGTTAGTGATTTACAGCTCAAGGTAGAATAGCCTGGAGCTGTGGTTGAGAAACAGTGATTTGCAGTCAGGTCAAACTTATCTGTAGAATTCCATTAATTAATTGTGGAGAATGCTCTCCATTCAGTTCACCTTATCCACAGGTTTTCTTTCTAGGAGCTCTGCAGAGCAGTTTGCCCCTCTCCCTCGCCTCACAGCAGCAGCACCTACAGTTGGTCCCATCGACGATCGCTGGAGTGGGTCAACATATTATGGGTTACATTTGAGCATTACTCATATTTCAACTGACTTAAAAAAAAAAAAAATTCTTCAAAAGAAAAAAAAAAGTGTGTGTGACTATCGAAGAAACACAAAGGTCATGGAGAC
Source organism: Parasudis fraserbrunneri (assembly GCA_900302295.1). Classification (NCBI taxonomy): domain Eukaryota; kingdom Metazoa; phylum Chordata; class Actinopteri; order Aulopiformes; family Chlorophthalmidae; genus Parasudis; species Parasudis fraserbrunneri. The sequence goes on along the minus strand of OMKL01141805.1, from coordinate 5,743 downwards.
ATTTACTTGTTAAAGTAGAACTTAAAGTAGATCTTTTTTTAAACATATCTAATGTTTGCACGTACAACACAACTGCCATTACCTTTTTCTGGTCACCATCTATGTTCAAGTGTAAAAAACCTTGTTGAATAGCTAATTTTAATGCCCCAGGCCTTGTTTTGACTAACTATCATTAGCGTCTTATGTATTTCAATTATTATTCCTGCAAACATCCCCAGATCTATCAGCAGCCAAGCCTGAGGTTAAAGGGACCCTTCACTGGAAAACAATGCAGATTATTTTGCACATAATCTCATACATATCACAAAGCTCTAAACAATTTTGCACACATTAATTTAGTTTGACAAGAGAGTTAAGTTGCACGATGCAGCGTGGGGGGTTTCATTTGTTTAAATTTGTAGAGCCTGCAATAAGTTCACAAAACTTATTTATTGTACATGTAATTCATAGAATCATGAAATAAAATAATTTGGAGGCACCGTGAACCAAACGTAAGCATAGAATATGTTTGTAAACAAATGCAGGCCCTGCCTTTGTAAACAACAGTGAAAAAGTAATTTTTCAGGCAGCGTTTTAGCTTCAAAAGGTGTTTCGGGGACCCAATTTTCCTCTGAGGAGTTTGTTTATTCAGTTATTAAAATATACCATTGAATTTTCACATCTCTGAGTTTCCAATACCTCTCCAAAGACAATATAGCACACCTTTAATGAGTCTGAATGTCCTCTAGTGATGTCATTGGAGGACATTGCATCCTCATGTTGTGTTCATTACAGCTCAGTGAAATGTAGATAAAAAATAGCAATCCCTGTCACTATTTTTTCATTTACATCATTTAATTTAACTGTAATGAACAAAACACGGGGATTCAGTGTCTTCTGATGACATATTCAAACTCATTAACTTTTAATAACTTTCAAACTAAATTCATATGCGCAAAGCTGTTTAGAGTTTTGGGATATGCATGAGTTTATGTGCAAAATAAATCTGAATTGTGTGCCCGAGTGGTTGGGGGGGGGGTCATCTAACCACATATCAGATGTGCATCATTTTGCATAACATTTCCACGTCTGGGAAATCATTTTCAAATTCCATGACTTTTCCAGGTTTTCCATTGGAACTCTGTTCAGATCCTGGTCAATGCCCTCGTATGCTGCTACCCTTGTATTTTATTGATCGATTTGGGGTCAATGTTCCAAGTGCCCATTTTGTGCAAAACAAATTTTCTTTTGAGCCAAAAGAGCTTTCATTCATTCATTAATTTAAAGCGAGGTCCTTATACTATGATTGCCGAGGCACAGTGAAGCTCACCCTTTTTTCCCTGACTCTGGGCCTCAGGGGTTTCAGTATGGTTGTGTCCAGGTCCTAAACAAAATCAAACATCAGTCGGAGGTGAAACCTTTCATTTCGAGCTGTTTCAGGAACTTGACTAATCCATTTCGTCACAGCGCACAGCATAACAATGTAATCTCAAAAACATCCATCTTCAGTGTAATGATCATACCATGTCATCATCAGTTCTATCGTAACTGATGTCAGAGTGGGACAGGAAAGACGACTCGTCAATGACTGTCAACCTAAAAGAAAAACCATCAACAAGTAGTTCACACATTAAATGCATTCTAGCATTCCAGGTCAATAATTGTTTCACTGAGGGTGGGAGAAATGATCAATTTATGTAATAATCACAATTTTATCTTTTGTGATTATGCATCATGGTGCCAGATTCAATTATAAATTTTCTTAGTCCAGTTTTCTAAGATTTTTAAAGTTATTTTTGCAGTGTAGGTCTGATGAGTCATCCCAGTCCTCCTGATTCCCACCCTAAAGTTTCACAAGTAAAACGTTTTATCATTCAGGAACAAATGAGGGACTAGAAGGTTCTACAATGCATTACCGTTTGCTGCTTTTGTGCTGGGAGACACTGGCTCCCTTGTGGTTGAAAGTGGCAAGTAAAGATTTCTGCTCATCATTCAGACATGCACTGGATTTGCTGTCATGGACCAGTATATCACACATCAGCTGCATCTGCCTCTGCTGTAAAAAAAAACCCCCAAACAAGTCAAGTCAAATCTTTATAATCCCAAAGTGGGGAATGCTTGTAGCAATGATAAAATGCACACACACACACACACACACACACACAACTGTCAACATACATACCATACTACCTTTAAAGGTAGAATCTGTAATGCTGTCAAACAATGACATCTAAGCAAAAGAGCCCCGCTTTGGTATTGTGCTTTATTTTTTTGTTTTGGTCTGATTTGTGGGTTGGAGTTTAGTAACTTATTCTACTGTGAATTTCTCCAAACCTCTCTTGGCAGAACCTGAGGTGTGGCCAACAGTAGCAACTCCCTATACCCACTGAAATCCAACCCAACCATCAGACAAAAACAAAAGATGTAAACAAAGCGCAATACCAAGAGGGTCTCTTTTGCCTAGAGGTCGCTGTTTGATGACATTACAGATTTTATCTTTAAAGTGCCGCCCTATGGGGAACATGTCAAATTCTTCCAGTAGGGGGTGGCCCAGACAGTCCTAGATGGCATCGGCACCAAACAGGGGGGTGTCAAGTTTGTGTCTGTCCTCAGGTAAAAAATCAAGTCACTGACAGCTACAGCTATACAGCACTAACATTAGGATATGAGATGAGATGACAAATGACAGACCAGTGGAAATCAGCTGACCTCTGACACAGGCTGAATCCCAATGTCTGCACTTGCGGGCTCACAGACTTCAAAGCAAATTCTCGTTAAGTTCAGGAGGGCAGAGGGCATGCCACATGTCAAAATCAGTGAGTCCATGACGGTTCTGATGTGGACTTTGTGTTCTTTCAGCAAGTCCATAGCTTCGCGAACTTCACCCTCAATCCAAAGCGAAAATGATGACTGAAGTGTGTGAATTTATTTCTTTAAAACCTCTGAAAACTAAAATATAGTCAAATGTATATATCATATCAAACTTGAATGTCAGATTAAGCATCCACCAACATTTAAAAAAAAACTAAAAAAACCCAACCTTAATAACCATTATAAAACCCAGCTCAAAAACAGCTCATCTGGCTGCTCAGTCCATTTCTCAGGATTATCTTGATCACGGTTGATTGACAGCTCCCTGCAATTTTATTACATCCACGCTGCACGAATCGCTGGCGAGGGGGTATTGCAATCACTCCTGTGGTTCTGTCTGTCTGCACCAGCCATAACTTCTACAGTACTGATCCGATTTGGATGACACTTGGCACATAGGCTGACAGCAAGCCAAGGGCCCAAATACTCAAATATTCTTCAAATCAGTCAACAGCAGGTATTTCATTTGAATTAATTCCCCATCATTGCCCATTGAAATCAATGAGGGTAATCAGCTCTCTGACATCACAAAGCCTCACCTAGACTCCTGTAAGCAGCTCTCTGACATCACAAAGCCTCACCTTGACTCCTGTAATCAGCTCTCTGGCAACACTTCACAACATGCCAATGCCTGAGTCAGCCTCGTATTGTAGGTGAAATACCTATGCATTAAAACATTTCTTTCCCCAGCGAATCTCTTAGTTACATCAATATTGTGCCGTCAGAACAGTTTCATGTTTGTAGGTTAAGTATTTAATGTTTGTTATTGGCCAAATTGTCCTTCATCATCAGGAAATGCCCACATGAAATGCATAGTATAAGTTGAGAAATCTAGAGATCTATGCACGAATTTAGGGATGCCCAGATCGATCGGTCAGCAATCGGAACATAATGCTTTCCAGTCCCCGATTGCGAAAACTGATCGATGACGCAAAAAATGTGAGCCTATTCTCAGCAGAGTTGGTGTCATTGTCACATGCCAACTAACCTAAAACATGCAGCGGTGTGGAACTTTTACAAAGTGTCTGAGACGGATGCAACAAATGCCATCGGCAATGTATGCCAGGATAAAATACCTTGTGGTTGGAAGGAAGGTAAAAAGATTGTGGTCACTACTCCGGGCCGTGCTCGATCGGCCACCGACACCTTTTCCAGAGATCAGTAATCGGCCCCAAAAATCCTGATCGGGCATCCCTACACAAAATCGATTATTTTTTCCAGCAAATCTCTTCGTTATAACAAGATTGTGTAAGCTAAGCAGTGCTGTGTTTAAAAGTATTTAGAATGTTTGCTATTTGGCCAAACGAGATGGCTTGTCTAATGTAGGGGCAGAATGCCATGCAGAATTGAAACCTGGATTTTATTTTTTATTTTCTTTACAAGTGAAATCCAAATACTATTGCCGATTTAACAGACTATTCACGACTGTAGAAGTAGAATTGGATGTGGCGCATTATCAAGTGTGCCGTTATGGTTCATAAACGGAGATGTTGCAGTGGTTCCACGAGAGTTTTTTTTACCCGAGTGCGCACAGCTGTCAGCCAGTGGTTTCAAAGTTGCGGTAAATCTAGTGAGGTGTCTTGCTCCATGGCAGGGATGAAATATAGCCCAATCCTACAGTAATAACAGATTTTCATAGTAGGTGTATATAGCTGACGTTACCCAGATGGGTAGGCTTTGCCTGCTCGTGCGGGTGTAGGCATCTCTGAGTGCCCTTCTCATTTTCCATGTAATCACTTTAAAACATTTTGCTGCCATGGAATAAACTACCAAAACTATCAAATGGACCCTACTGTACATGGTTAGAAAGCTTGACTAATCGACTAACTAGCAGACTAGCTTCAACCACTCAAATCTGTGTTTTTAGATGTGAAGCACCTCTATAACTGGCAATATCACCAACTCACTCATTCATTCACACTTAGCCACTCTGCCCCTAGCGGCAACTCACAGGCATGGCACATTTTGAAAAGCCTGTGTGGACACTGTGTGTCATTATTTAACTATACCTCCTGGAGTATGGTGCTAATTGTTTTAGCATTTTCCATTCCCTTACATGAAACGCTTAGCACTAGCCTTTCTATTCAAAACTTTTGAGCTTATTATCAACTACCACATTAGTCTGCCAGTTATCTAATCGGCCAACTAGCAGACTACAGGGTAGACCACTCACATCTGTGTTTTTATTTAACTATACCTCCCAGAGTAAGAAGCTGTGTTTTTGTTAGGTTTCCCCCCTTGGTTGCATATTACGGCACCAACTGTTTTCCCCTCCGTGGGTGTGGTTTTGTGGAGTATGACTCGTTGCACTCTGTCTGGGGAAACAATCGGCGCCATAATATGCAACCAAGGGGGGAAACCTAACAAAATGCCTGTAGCTGGTTAAAAACATGAAATATCAGCATGTCAATGGATTATTTTAGCACCCTGAGTCTACCAGAGAACAAGGTTGACAAACCGTATACTGTCAAGTTAGACACACCACATGAGGAAAATGTGCATTTATGGCAAAAATAATTTAGAACGAAAACGACGATGGGGCAAGTTAGCTGTTAGCAAGCTAATGTTAGCTATGTGTTAGCAAGCTAGTTAACTAAGAAACTTGCAAAGATAATACTATAGGCTATAGCTGTCTGATTTATCTTTTAATGCTTACCATGAATTGCCACGTTTTCCCATTCTTGCTGCTGATGCCTCACATCTTATTGCATATATCCACTTTTCTCTTCTTAAAGGCTCAGTTTTTCAGTTCAGAAGCTTATGAAACCTTAGTTCTGGATTCTTCACCCTGTTGGTAGTGCATCCCACCACACAGCAGATTTGTATGTATTTTTGTCTTTTGCTAGCTGGCCAAAAGGACAAGGAGGCACTGTCACACAATGCAAAGTCAATG
>OMKL01141802.1:0-14452 GCA_900302295.1 Parasudis fraserbrunneri | reverse complement strand
CCTCGCCCGTTTTATGGTACACTGGTTAGACCGGTTTGAATGTACACACAGACAAAGGGCTCCATATATAGAGTGAGGGAGGAGACATTTACACGTGTGTAGGGACGTACAAGTGAAGGGGGGAAAAAAAACAACCCCATAGCCGTGCATCTTATCTTTTCTGTTGATACAAAACGCCAACTCAGGTCAAACAGAGTACAGTCTTTGCGTCAACACCACAGTACATCTAAAGGTGATCTGGCACCACATTAAAAACAATGGCACAATAAAAATGTCATGTTGTATCATAATATGATATATTATAATATCATAATGGCATATCATCACATTTATCTCTGTAACGCTAAAGTACACAAATACTCGTGTTGGCCTTCTGTTGACATGTCGGCCATGTTCGTCTGTCAACATCTTTGTCCGTCAACAATGACTAATTGGTTGTTGTACATTGACTAATTGGTTGTTGAAATGAAACAGGCTATGCGGTGGAGGAATGCATTGACCTAACATACCGATATGGGGCAAAATTGGGTTGGTGAGAGATTCATTCTGTCTGTACATTTCTGGTATATGGCTCAGCCCTATCCCTTATACCGTTTGGTCTTGTAGTTTCAGTTCTTTTCTTTTTCTGTCATTTTGCCAATCGAATAGACCATTGTATTAATCAACAAAAATCTTATGGCAATTGGTTGACTGAGAAATTCTTTAGTCAGGGCCTGGTTGTGAAACCTCCCGTTTATGACTCGTCTCGTTCAAAGTCACCGTGTTCGTGATGTTTTTGCCAAAGGGGACTGAAACACTGGCACTTACGAATGCAGAGGTGAATGCGTGCGTGTGGGACTTATCTGTCCTCTACGTGGACTTAAAGAGGGACAGACGCGACGTCTTAGAACACGTCCCGTGCGTATTAATCGTGTCGTATTGGCGGCTTGTTCCGTGCCATCACGTCGGTCTGAGCGAGGAATCGAGCATAGGAAATGCGAGAGGACCAGTGTTTTCTGTTGTGGATGGAGAAACGTTTTTTTTGTCTGCGTGTTGTGGTGTGGATCAACACATTGTTATTTTTTCCCCGAGACCCCATTCGCCGTCTGAAGCTTCTCGGTTCATTTGGAACAGGGCCAGAACTCCTGGACCACGGGACTCTGCAAGTAGGCCGATGCTTACACACCAATCACACTACCAGCGAGTATTTCATCCCCCTTAATATCGAAAAATCCGAACCATCCCTTTAAATCTTACGACGCGTTTTTCGGCACCTTGAATAGCGGGGTCATCTAGGTCGAGGTGTGGTTCCTTTTGGGGGCAAAACTACCAAGAAGGATTAGGATCTCTCACCTGGTCCTTAACAGGGGTCACGTAGCCCTTGTCCCTCCAGTCCACTGCCCGGGGGGCCTCCAGGAAGTTGGGCTCCATGAACAGAGACCCCTTGACCCTCCTCTCCGTTGGCCGCTTGTAGCCATTCATCACCTGCCTGAACTCCTCGTGAGTCTGGGGAGAGAGAGAGAACGCAATTTAGGTGAGTTGCACACAGCCAGCTGCAACGAGGAAGTATGTGGTGGATTGGTTTCAGTGTCATTGTGTGCCTTGACTAGGTTTACGAGTCAACTGAGATTGCACGGAATGTTTAGAATGCTACTTTGTCCTCCATGTTGGAAGAAACAATGGTTGCTGCATTGGTATACGAGAAATATAATCAATGAAAGTCTTATAATTTGGTGTCTTATTACTGGATTCTGGTAAACAAGTCACAGTGGAACAGTAATGGTTGGTAGTGACGTGGTTACAGGCAGCCATGTTGGAAGAAAGAGAACCACTAACAAGGCCTCTAAGTAACAAAAAAAAAAATTGGTGCATTAAAAATAAATAATTGAGAACAAATGCTCTATAGATATAGAATAAACTTCAAATTCTGTTTGCATTTTTTTCATTTAAAGTGAACGGGTCGCAACCTTGGGTGTCGATGGCGGTTTCATAATTACCATGTCGCCGAAGTGGTTCATTCCCAGGCGGTATGGGTGCTTGCCCATGGAGTGTTCCAGGTTGTGCAATTCAATCTTCTTCAGGTTCTTCTCCCAGACCATCCTCCTCCAGCCCTCTTCCCTCTGCAAAATGTCATGTTCCTTCATTTTATATCGGCCCATTGATGATGCAACACCAAGTTGTTCCATACTGAATATACGGTGTAATTGCGTGCGCAAGGTCTCTTTTCCATGTATGCTCTGTCATACTGTGCATGCCATTAAATATGTCTTTGCAACATCGAGTTCGTCACTTAGACGCTGCTTTCAAAGCGTAGCAACACTCACCTCGTGGTATTTTTTACTATGCCAGTCCTTCCACAGGTTCCAGTGCTCGTCCAGCTGTGGGTCCAGGCTCGGGGCGGAGAGCACAGCACTGAGGCATACTAACGTAAACACCGCCAGCGGTAGCATTACGGCGACCTATCCTGGGAGAGGAAAAACAAGTTGGGGTTCTAATTCGTGCGAGTCACCGTACTTGGGGAAAGCGGTGTTTGGGCTACAGTTTAAAAAGATATGTGACTCATGCAAATGACGAGTTTCATCTGTTGAACTGGCTTACACATCCCGGTTCATTTCCCAGTCCTCCGCCCATACCGCATAATGGATTTCTCCCGAAACCAACAAGCCTAGGCCTTTTCAGGATCTCTAATCCGTTTTGAATCTATATAATAACCTAGCAATGGCATATGTGACTGGGGATTTAATTTACTCCAAAAAGCGATTTTACGACCCGAGAACGTGGAGTGGGAACAAGATGATCCGACAAAAGAAAGGCTCTGCTTTGTTTGTTCCAAGTCACGAGACCCAGCTTCAAGCCGAGACCAAACAGCACAACAGACCAACCAAACCACAGAGGACATCGACAAGAATAGTCAATGTACCAATTCCAATACAATACAACACGAACAGCCATCATTGTTTTTCTAGACTGCTACGTTTTAGGATCGATTTCAGTGTCTCCAGTTTTCTCAGGGATGGCAACACACACAAGAGGCCAAAACATGTTACAAGGTTGCATAATGCTACAAATGTTGCCCGTTGTTAGAATATCGACTGTCCCAATGGATCGAAATTGATACATCAACAATTCTGAATGGACAAATTCATTTTACATTCGGCTACAATGGCTGATAACACACGAATAAACAGATCGGTTTTTTTCCTCCCCTAAAATTAGACCTAGATTATTTTTGAAAGAATTGCCAAGCAAAAAAACAACAACGTCTGAATCGCAGCCTAGACGTTTAAAGTACGGCGATCCAATTTACTGGGATACTTACTATTTTCTTTGTTGTTGGAGAAAATGCCTCCTCTTTGCAGGGTCCACAAAGTTTATAAAGGCTTCTCTCGACCCTGAATAATCGTGTGAGATGCCCTTTCATTGGTGCGCTCTCGTGTTTTTGCTGCTTAGAACCCGCCCCGCTGAGTGATGTCACCAGCATGTGATCTAGGAGCACGTGATTTTATCCCTATAGATGCATGACACTTGAGTCAGGAGGAGGGCGGGGAGGGGGTAGAAGTGGCAGCAAGTGCTTGGTCATGCAAAAGAGGCAGGGTGGTTTAAATGGTCACAGGAAGCCAAACAGTTTTAGTAAACATGCCTTGACCTGTCACAGTCTGTCATTGACCATATTTCACACAATGTATTTGGTATTATAAAACATGATATGATACTAGGGACATGTCTTGTTTATGAAAGATGAGGTTATATCGTTTTTTACCGGGATTCCAGTGACTTGTTGGCACATGTAAATGTCATGTATCAGCCTAATTGATAAGATTACGAAACTAGACATCTTGAACTTGTGATGCTGTTTTTTTGTTGTTGTTGTTGTTGCATTTTTACACCAGGTGAAATTTGGTACCCTAGGTTTTTGGTGTCACGAGTTGTAAATGAATAGAAAATTAACAAGACCTTTCCAATGGTATTTTCAACAGATATACTCTAGCACCCAAATCCTACCCAAAAACCTTAATCCAAATGTTAAAAGAAAGAGTAACCCAACACACAATTGTCGTACTCTCAAATGGACTGATAGGATTTGACAAAGAGAACATCATTTGTGAGTGAAACGGACATGAAAGGTACAAATGGGGCGTACAACGTCAGCATGCTATTCCTATGGCCCTGCAGTTGGGTCTGAAAAAATTAGAAGAAATGCAGAAGTTCAGAAAAAAAAATAAACGTGTGAGTTCACAAAGTCAGTGACCCAATCAATTCAATTCAATTCGAAAACCTTTATTTAAACTGGAGTACTCAATTGACGTTTCAGCCTCATTTTCGACGACGTCGCGCTTACAGTGAATACAAATGAGAACACGATAAAGAAAAGTGTACGATACATACGAAACAGTAAAATACATAAACGTAAACGTAGATAATCAGTTAAAAACAGTTACAAACTGTGGCAGGGAGGTTTGTGAACATGTTCTTAAACTGCCCATAAGTCAGCAGTGAATTTATTCTTAGCGTTATGTTGAAGATCATTCCACGAAGTCGGGTCGCTAAAGTAAAAGGCTGACTTTCCAAATTCAGACCGTGCTCCGGGCACCTTCAACATAAGTCATTTGAATTAGTTGAATTGGGTCAAAAGTTCCAGTCCAGCATCGCTGAGATATACGGTGGTAGCTGTCCGACAATGGGTTTATAGATAAACAAATACCAGTGTTTATTACATCTGCCCACCAGAGAAGACCAACCCACCTTATCATACGATATACAATGGTGAGTACCGTAGCCATCACTAGGGCAAATCTGAGGGCAGAATGATGGATGGTGTCTAGGGGTTTAAGGGTGGAAGGTGCAGCATTTCTATAAATGACATCTCCATAATCCAATACGGATAGGAAAACTGCTTCAACAATCCTTTTCCTACTAATCATAGGGAAGCTGGTTCTGTTTCGGTAAAATAAACACATTTTTATTGTAGTTTGTAGGCAAGATTGTCTATATGGTATTTAAATGTAAATGTAAACATTTTTAAATGAATACACAATTACAATCTCATATTTGCATGTTGTCTAGTGTTAGTCTTTGTAATAAGAGCTTAGCTGATCAACTGGAATAGATTACGGTAACATTCATTCATATTGTTTTATTTTCAGTGGTGGGGCCACGCATTTGTTTGTGTTTTGCATGGGGTCTTTAATTGGTACACATAGTTCAAAATAGCCCCCTAGTGTGACTATGCCCTGAGATGACGGGACGTTCAAGATTAAAATGTGCCATAAATACTGTTGTTTGTTCAGCGTCAGGTGACAAAATGTACGTACAGCACTTCCTGCAGCCCAGTGCTTCCTATTGCCCAATTAGACCATGGGGCATGACAATGAGTACATTTTCTTTTATAAGAGGCACGGCTGAGTGAGTATTTTCTGGGATATATATATATATCCCAGAAAATACTCACTGTTTAAGTGTAATCTAAGCACACTTAAAAAAAAATTTTTTAAACTGAGATGTTTACCAAACTTAAGTTTATATACTATATACTAGTTTATATATATCTATAAATATATATATATATATATATAAATATATATATATATATATATCCCATATATATACACTTCACCAGAGGGCTATCATTGTATCCCAAGTCAAAAAAATTGTATACCCAAGTATATTTTCTAAAAGTATACTTTGCAGACCTTACTATGCCTTTTTTTGTATTCAGAAAGCATACTAAAGTTGTGTTAAATTAAAATCACTTAGGTTGTACTTGGTATGTTAACTATATTGCAATGATACCTTTGATGTATTTTTGGTTACTTTTGCTTATCAAAATAGTACACTTTTAATAGGTTTACTAAAGTACAACTTAAGTTTGGTAAACATCTCTCTTACAGCATATTAATGACTATCATACTAAACATGTGCTTTGAATTAGTCCATGAAAGCACATAAGAAGCACCAAAAATACATTGCAAGTACACTCTCAGAAAAGTACATATGGGTAGCAATATACTTTTAAGACACTTAATGTACTAAAAATATACTTTCAGTATGGACAAATATAACATTTTTTGACTTGGGATGTAATGTTCAGATCCTTACATTATTTTTTGCACCACTGACACATTGCAGACACTTGTTTGTGTGTGCCAGCATTCCATTCCATAGATTAGGACCTCTCTCAGTCTACAGCTGAGGAAGTAAACAAAGTAAACACATTTCCATTGATTACCATGTCTACTAACCTAGGGTCAGGGAGGAGGCTGTTGTAGAGGTATTATCTCTATCAACTGCTTTGGTAACATACAGATCCATTAGGCATTTGCTTTGACAAAAACAAAACAGAGATAAAGAAAAATAAATGTCTTAATGTAAACGCTAAAAGCCCTCTATGTAAAAGAAAAGATAAACAAAAAGGGTCATGGAGGACAATTAAGATACTTTTCACCTTTAAAGGTAGGATCTGTAAAGCCGTCAAACAGCAATCTCTAGGCTTAAGCGCCCCGCTTAGTACTGCACTTTTTTTTAACATTTGTTTGTTGTTTGTATGTGTGGGTTGGAGCTTAGTAACTTATTATACTGTGGATTTCTCCAGACCTCTCTTGGCAGAGCCTGAGGCATTGCCTGACCAACAATATCAACCCTTCCCCTATCCCCACACATCAGACCAAAACAAAAAAATGTAACAAAGTGGCTCTTTTGCCTAGATGTCGCTGTTTGACTGCATTAGAGAATACCTTTAAACAGTTTGACTTATGTTATGTTATGTTAAAATGCGAGCTTTAAACGCAATTGAAAGTAGACTATAGTTTCTACAGTGACTTCTCAAAGTTGCCTTGTTTCCCGGTAATAAAAAGCTTTGATAAACCAGAAACTACTGCTTAAAGCCCCAATCCAAAATATTTTTAAGAGTTTGATCTGTAGCTGAAAATGAAGCTTTTTGGAACTTTCTTAACCCACTGTAAATCAGAATATAGTTCTGTTTTACTGCAAAGTTTAAAAACATTACCAACGTAAATAAAACTTTTACATCCAAAAAATACATTTAAAAACTAATTTAACTGTTGTCTAGTGTTAGTCCTTGTATCAAGAGCTCAGTCAATCAACTAGAGAATGAAAACATGTCTCCATCTTATTTTAGTTATTTTAGCTACCCATTTGTTTTGGATTACAGATTGAGCCTTTAAAGGGAAGGTTGAAGACTTTTTTCTGCTTAGATACCTAAACCTATTGATACCTACAGTAAACCTATTGATAAACAATAACCCTCCAACCCCAGACAAGAACCCTCTTAGGACATTAAAAAAAGCATCAACATTTTAGAAAAATTGGCTGTAGCTTTGTTAGGTTTTTTTTACTGCAAGTCAAATGGGATTAAAGTAGCATGTAAGTCCTTAAACTGTGTTATTACTTATTTTTACCACAGTTTTATGGAAGTAAATATGTTAGGGCGCCGGCGACATTGATCCAATCCAAGATGGAGAGAAAACAGACGGAAGGTATTGCAGACAGTTGGTTTCTTTTTTTTCTTTTTTTAAATGAGAACTTAATGTAATCACACGTTGGCAGAAACACCAGCTTTGCTAACGGAACGGTGACGTATCCGTCACTTCAAAAAGTGCATCGTCTCGCGTCAAAACGGACACCAATACGCCCGGGGACGGACTCGTCATCGTCCCTGTCCCAACAAACAGACGTAAGACGGACAGACACAACGGATCAATGAAGCCGGGGCCCCTTTACACTACGGCTCCTACTGAGTTCTCAGAAAACAAATATCTCACAGTGTGATAACCTGATGATGATGATGAAAGGATTATTGCTTGTTGATCAATGGAACGGGCCTCTAAAAAAAAAAAAGCCTTTTACTGTTCCCTAACAAAGACAATAGATCAATAGCTCAATTGATTTCTGGTCATCCTTGATGTTTAAATGAATCTTAATTTTGCATTAAAGGGGGACATTACCCACATTAAGAATTCAAATATGTTATTTCCATGACCTTGGAAAGTTCAATCAATATTTGGGAATGTGAGCTATTCTCTCCCAAAGCCAGAGACTAGAGGGGGTAAGAATCAAACTTGTGATGTCATCGGGTATACAGTTTGGAGCTGCTCCATTGACAATGAATGGGGTCATCTATACCATCTTCCCCAATTCACTGTCAATGGAGCAGCTTCAGACTTTTCTAGCTGATGACATCACCAAGCAAATTCGTTTTTGCGCATTTCTGACGCTTGATTCCTCTGAGCTAGCATCAGTGCGTATGCCGCTGCTAACGCACTGGGGCTAGTTCCAAGACATTGCGTCGGTCTGAGAGAAGAATCAAGCATAGGAAACGAGTGAGGACAGGCTGTTTTCTGTTGTGGATGGTTCAAACTTTTGTCTGCATGCTGTGGTGTGGATTCAAACTTTTGTTTTGTTTTCCGAGACCCCGTTTGCTGCCTGTCCGAAGCTTCCAGGTTCACTTGGATCCCGGGCCAGAACTCCGACCGTGGGACTCAGTAAGTAAGCTAATGGTTATGCATCGTATTTCATACCAATTAATCTAACAAAAAAAATCCTAACTATCCCTTTAATATTTTGACCCATAAATAGGTGTCTGTCATCATATCAAAAACGTGTATTGTGTTGGTATTGATTTAGGATGTTAAATTGATTGATTTAGGAGTCATGATCCATTTTTGACGTCATGACCTGTTTTGAAACTTTCATCTGCTTTGTATGAAGCACCTTGTAAATTATGTTTTAGAGATGTGCTATAAAATAAACAAAATGATCATTAAAAGTTGTTGTTGTTGTTGTTATTGTTGTTTACTCAGGACCTCAAGGACCATGGTAACTTTGAATTCATGTGAGCGCTATACCAGTTAGTTAGCACGTGACAGCAGAAAAGTAGGCTCCACCTGCTCGAGTTAAATCAGGAATAATCAAAGTTCATTTTAAACAAGTGGATTAGGCTACACTCAAAAACAAATCTTTAGATGTTGCTGAAACACTTCCATTGGAGCCAATACTGATATGAGGAGGGAAACCCTGGAATGTGAGCAGTCATCAAGTTCATTTGTGTCCATTTCCAAATGCTCTCACATTGGGGCCAAATGGGAATTTGATCCCCATTTGCTATATAATTATACTTTTTTATACTTAGTTTACAACAATACACGATCACCACATTGTTCAATAAACTACTGAAAATGGCTTAGCAGCATCTCTACACCTTTACCCTCATTGAGAATGCAAGGATCTATGAATATGCAAATTGGCAACAAGCACCCATTGATATTTACCAGGAATTCCGAGCTTATATTTTTTTTCAAGACATGTCAATACCTAATCAGCTTTCTGTGTATGCTGAAGCTAAAGGTGTCAAGTTACCACATATTGGACCATGATAGGTTGGACCTACAGTATTAGAGACATCACACTTGCAGGGAAATAGGATACAGAGAAGCTCTCCCTCCCCAGGGGAAGAAGGTGAAAAAGGTCTGGCTCTGGTGACGAGGTCTGCACAAATAACAAAGGCATGCCTCCAAGAGGAGTTAACCGTAAGCAAACCGTCTTTTCGAGTGGAGCAGACCTTTAATAAATACATATACATATATACGATTACATATTTGGTTTAACATCTAGACACAGACAAAAATGATGTTGACAGGGCATTTTTCTTCTGTGTCGATGCGTTTTGAAAGCACAACAGCCAAACGCCAAGCGGTTATGACCTTACTGTAACATAAGGAACAGGAAAATACTTCATTTTCTGTTTAACATGCCATGCCAAAATACTGCACTGCGATTGGCTGTGGTACTTTTAAACGCGTCCATAAAAATGCCCGGTCAATGCGGGGGTGCATTACGAAAAAGTGTCATAGTACTTCCAAAAAAGTATCATGGCATTTCCATCGTTTTGCGGTCACTGCGATGATGGTAGTGACCAAAAAAATGATGGAAATACTATGATATTACTATCGGTATCATGGCATAAATCGGATTATACCACGGTATTATTTAAGTACAAAAGTGGTACCATGGTGATACATAACTTTTACCATGGCGGTACCGTGGTCAATAATTTATACAGTAGCCGGTGCCGTGCGTAAACGTACAATTAGCGTCATATGATCATGAGACTTTTTCGTGAGGGTGAGTGGCACTTTGACATAGTCAGCACTAAGGGCATGTGAAGACAGGCGCTGGATGCTTCCTCACAGCGGCAGAGGGAGCACGTGACTATGTGGGTGGCTGGTTTCCCGTGTTTTTGGACACCACCCTGTCCCTGGTGCTAGGCCAGGCCGGGCTTACAATGGCTCCGGAGAAGTGTGAATAATACTGCCTGGAATTCAATAGGGAACCCAATTCAGAATGGCATCAAAGCCAACGGCCAGCTAACTGTGTAGGCAAATAGGTTTTATTTAAAGGTCCCATGTTATACTCCTTTTAACACGTTAAAATAGGTCTCTGAGGTCCCTAAAACTTGTCTTTGAAGTTTATGCAGAAAATACCACTCAGATTATGCATTCTAGTATGCCTCTATACCCCTCATTGTATGATTCTGGTGTTGGGACAACCCCTCATTGTGTTAAAAACAATGCAAAACACAAGAAAATGCAACTTTAATATTTTTGTTTTAACATTTAAGAAAAAGGCTTATGAAATCAGGTAATTGTTAGAGCAACAACATGTATTAATACCGAGATCCTCTACTGCTAGAGGAGCTGTCATAGAAGTTCCTGCAGAGGTTTTGAATTTCAGAAGTCTGATCAAAATGTTGTTGTTGGTTTTTTAAGAAGGATTTAGAGCATTCAATTGCCATATATTATACACAGTCTGATTTGCATAGTGATAGTTAGGTCAGAAAGTCAGGACCAATCAGATCCAAGGCAGCAGATTCAGCCACATTATTCAACCTTTTTTTTTCTTGATGTGGGCGGTTTGACCAATTTTGAGGAATCCCAGCAAGGTCAAAGGTGAAAGGTCAATGCTACGTCACAACTCGTAAACTCGGGGTATCATGGAACTTGCCCAAGTTTACCACTGGTATTTAACAAATCGGTTGGCTGTTCGAGTGCAACTTCCTGGTGGTCAACTCGGAAATGTCCAACTTTCCGCGTTGACGATGGCCGGCTGAACGCATGATTAGCCTTCTCAAAGACAGGGATAAATGTCACAGCGGGGATCAAACCTGTGGTTCATTATTCAGCTTCTTTTAATGTCCCCGGTCTTGTTTTGGCAAGCTATGACTGTAGACTTTATAATCAGAAAATGTATTATTTGGGTAGCTAGGCCAAACCTGACATCACAGACTTTATGGGATGAATAGAAATATATTTTGAACAAATTTCCATATTATTTCCAAAACGTTTTTGGACATTAATCATTTTCCGTGACTTTTCTAGGCCTGAAAAACCCCATTTTCAAATTCAGTGACTATTCCAGGATTTCCATGACTGTGTGGACTAGGGCAGTACTAAACTAAATAAACTCTTATAATCTCATTAAGACTTCTTATCAGTTGATTTAATTGACAAATCAGCAGATCTGCAATAATGCAGAAACAGCTCTTTAGATTTCGTGCTTAACAGAGATGTGCTTATCATTTTTCAGGAAACAACTCGTTCAGTATGGTCTTGGTTAGAAAAATAGCCGACCTATTAATCGAGTATTATTATTATTGTTATTATTATTATTATTATTATTTTTACTTGCTTTCAAAGTGAAACACAAATACTTGTGCTGATTTTAAGATGCGACTCACAGCTGTAGAAGTAGAATTGGATGTGGCGAATTATCAGTTGCGCCGTTATGGTTTATAAAGGGAGATCCGGTCCCGGTGGTTAATGGCTTGAGTGCGCATCTGTCTGACAGCGATTCCTAAGGGCACGCGCAGGGCAGAGGACCGGGGGAGCTAAATACGGAGGCGTCTTGCTCCACTCATAGCAGGGATCAAATGTAGGCTAATAAAAATTATCATAGAAGGTGTATATTACCCTACTACGGTGGAACAGAGCAGGAAAGTGTGTTTGCGACTTGTGGGGCGGTTTGTGAGGGGGAGAGGGGTTGAGTCTCGTGTGCCGATGCGCGTCAGGTTACACAGAACTTGTAGGCTACATCTTACCATGGCAACGTAAGCTCTGTAAATTATGTAAAATATAGAATACAGAAAAGAAAGAGAGCATACTGTAAAGAGCTGATTCTCCCCACCACCAGTGCTTTTAAAGTGACGTTTGAATTACCTTTTGGTCATTTCGGTGCATTCATAAACACCAGAGCCACTACAAATGTTTTTCCCAATAATGAAGAATGGTCATTATCATCATTTTCATAATCATTATCTGTCAAGGGTGGATAATACAAGTGTTGGGTACCGTTAATATACCCTGTCAGCCTCCCCTAAAACGATTCATTTTTCCTAGGTATTTACAAAGTTGTATGGTCAGAGGTTGCACATAGCTGAACATCCCCCCCCTCTGGTAATTTGTTCACATGGAGTTGGCAACCATAGTACGAACCCTGTCGTAGTGAGTTCTAACAAATCTTTCAAGCTTTTTCTTTCCAAAGTCTGACCTAAATGCATGCTTTCAATGTGTTAAGAAAAAGAATACTCGAGCACACACATCACCTCTGCACCTTTTATCCGCAACATTTCTCAAGGTTTCAAAAGGACCTTGGACTAAAAAAAAACAACAGTAAGAGATGCGGAGGCGAGATGTTACTCTTCCGCCACCAGCTCTGGAAAAATAAGCAGACCTGGGACTATACGAAATGAGTGAGACATAAAATTGCTTATATCAGTAAAAGTAGAGGAGGCTTATTTGACTGAGCAACAGATTTGTAATGTTTAGGGTCTTAGAAACATATTGACATTTTAAACTCGGAATGTCATTCAGCGGATGTTTTATTAAAAGGGATTTTTGTTATATTTTGGGTGCATGATGATGATGTACAGACAACAAGGTTAAGCTAGGCTAACGATTTGGCTAGTTTTGACATCAGATTGAGAAATTGACATTCCTGATATTTAAGCAGTTGTTGCTATTGCACATGCCAATTTCGCTAATGACGTGAATGATGTGGTGTTGAGTTCTCAGTGAGGACCTCTTTGTATAAACCTTTCTCTTAAAGATTCCCTCCACTCAAAAACTTGTTTTTTATGGTAAATTCCTCTTGGGAGGCATGACTTTGACTATACAGATTGTTATTTGTACAGAACTTGTCACCAGAGCACCTTTTTCACATTCTTCCCCTGGAGAGGGAGAGCTTCTCCTGTACTTCCCTGAAATCTGAGTTGCATATGTGTTGTCACTAACAGGTTGAACCGATCATGGTCAAATATGTGGTAACTTGACACCTTTAGCTTCAGCGTACACAGAAAGCTGAGTAGGTATTGACATGTCTTGAAAGAATATTAACTGCCGACTTGGAATTCCGACTTGGAGATGCTGCTAAGCCATTGTCAGTAGTTTATTGGACAATTCGTTATAAATTTGTTAAAAAAACATATTTATACAAATTGTTATTCAATATAGAACATTTTAGAAAAGGGTTTAAAATACATCTGGAGGGGAACTTTAATGAACTTAAAATGTTGAGGGCTTAATTCCCTCCACTGCGAGTGAGAAGACAGGGGTGTGCTGCTGTACCATTCCTCTTTTCAATGAGTCTATGGACACAATGTTATCAGGTAAAGAATTTATTATTTAAAAAAAATGTATTACACTAGAAAGTCTCAGAAGTTCTGAAGGACGTGGCATTCCAAGACATGCTGAAGGAATGGAACATAAATAGAAAAAGAAAAAGGGGGATTGTGCAAAGAGATGTCCGGTTTGGAGTCTCGAAAGCGTGGGGGGAAGGAATTTGCTCAAACATCGTGTATGGTTTCCCACAAAGTGTGGGAAAATCTTTTTGAGAAGGACCCCCCCCCCCAAAGATGTCCTCTGACATTCTTAGAGAGTGAGCGCTCGCTGTCAGAATCATCCAGAATACAGACACCAAAAGAGAAGATGACACTTTTAAAGAGCTCAATAATACATAGCGATTTCCCAGCTTTTACAAAAAATGTGCATTCTTTTTTCTTTTTTTTTTTGAATGAGAGAAAATACATCATACATTTCACTTCCCTTTCTGAAACATCTTTTTTTTTTCTTTTTTTTAGCTCGGATACTGTACAAGGCAATAAAGACAGGAATTACGCTGTGTGTGTTTTAGAGAACACACACAAAATTGGCAATGATATCACCCAACCCAACTTTGCCGAAAATACAGAAATAAAAAAAGGTCAGTTGAAACTTGTCACGTCTGACCGTCACAGAAAAGTTTCAGTTCCAACATCGTTTCTGTGTACATTTCTTCAGCAAATAGTCTTTTGACTCGACACTCGACCCATAGAAACATGAGAGGTACATTCAATTTGCCTTGTTGTTGCACAACCTGTTGGGACATAAAATTCAGCTGGGCCCAAAAGTGAATACAAAATGGTCGG
>OMKL01141794.1:16074-28379 GCA_900302295.1 Parasudis fraserbrunneri | reverse complement strand
TTGTGGGGGTCTCATACTTGACATCAAAAGAAAAGCACCATTCTTTGTTAGTGATTTCACAGACGCATTTCACATCCAGGCCCTGTCAGCCATCTTGTTTATTTACTTGGGAACTGTGACGAACGCCATCACTTTTGGCGGTCTGCTGGGGGACGCTACCGACAACATGCAGGTCAGTCATCTGTCTTGCAGATCGTGTGTGCGTGTGTGTGTGTGTGTGTTTTTACAGTACCTGTCCTTTTATTGCAATCGAGTGCTACCTCCGCCCAGCCCAACCAGCCAGGAGTCATGACCAAGTGTGCCCAAGTTCAGCAGTTCCGTGGGCACGCTCATAAAGCAAGTTTTGCAGGGAATGCATGGGTGCGTTCGTATATTCGTACAGAGGACACTCCAGTTTGTTTATTCACAGCATCACCCTCTCGGAGCATTCAGAACACACTCCAGCCACTCTTGCCGCGCAGTAGGAGCAGCAGAGCGTTCTAATATTTTCAGCGGTAGTTATTGGTGTAGCTTTCTGGCTATTCTTGCTTGCATGCTAGCTGACACTGAACAATTATGAAAATAACTGACAATTGTATTTACATTTGTCATCTTCCCGTCACATCTGTTATCTGAGCCGCTCATGAATCCCTCTGGTGATTTATGACAAAAAAAGAACAAATACTGCAAATACAGAGAGTATAGTGAAAATGACCAACCCGAGGGCATCGTCTGCAGGAAAAGGCTGTGTTGGCTAACTTCAACAGTGCCAACTGATGCCACCTGCCTCAGTAGGCTGTAGAGACTCGAAACCGACACATCCCTTCTACAGATGGCTGCCAGCATCTTCTGGTGATTCCCTCTCTCTCTCTTTCACTGAAGTTGTGCTGTTAATGAGACAGCTACATTATTAGCGATTTATTCCGTTTCTCCTGTCCACTGATTCTGTCCCGACAAGAGCCAGATGATGCATGGGCTAGTATTTTTTGGTAAACCGGACGTTACATTCTACCTAATGCCGTGACAGATAGGTGACCACAGACCACAGAAATACCAACAGAAATGCCGGTGACCGACGTACCACAAAACAGTGGCTTTGGCATTTCAGTACGCACACTGGAAGTGCCTGACAGGCGAGATCCAAGCATACTTCCATTCTCTGCTCCTTTTGCCTGTAGACTAGCTATTGTATTGTCAACATGGCTGTAAATTGCTTAGCCTATTTATAATTTTGCCTAATAGTGATGGAAAAACTAGGATATGTTATAACCGATTTAATTATTCTATGTTCAGGGTTTGATATTGTTAATGGTTGGACCTTGCGGTTTGGGCAGATATGTCTGATGAGATTTAATTTATGATCATAGGGCAATTAGGCTATTATAGGCAAACTAAAGGATGTCGACAGGATCTGTGGCCATCTGAGGACATTTATTATATTTAGGTACCATTTCCAAAACCATAGCTTATATGTTCTGTTAAAGGGTCACCTCGCTGGTTTTCAACCATAATCCTATCGTTCTGTTGTGAGGAGGACATGTGATTAATTGGACATGTAACTCACTAACGTTTTCTGTGTCTCGAGAACTCGGCCGCATCGGCACCCTGAGAAACTAGTGCACTGCAGACACTATTTCCTTCCTTTCTTCAAGTTGGGCCTACTCTAACTGAACATAGCTCTTGAGACATAGAACACATTGTTGAGTTACATGTCCGATTATCACACGTCTTCCTCACAACATAACGATAGGATTAAGGTTGAAAATAAGCAACGTCCTCCTGTTAAGATGTAGGCTAGCCTACCAGGTTTTTCTTTCTTGCAACCGGGTAATTGTACTACCTGAGAAGATAATTGGGCTAGTGTCTGCAGCTTTTATCAGTAGGCATATTTTCAACCAATAATCAATAACAGACTGTGCATTGACAGACCTATTCCACACTTCTTTTAGCATTATGCCCAGCAGACTGACATCAGGGCCAGGGCCAGACCAAGACATCAAGTGTGGGGGTGATTTATCACCACAATGAGATTAGCTGGTGCAATTTGTGCTGCACTCCCTCCTAAAGTGGTTTGGTCTAAAATTAAAAAGCTGTCAAAATTCAAACAGAGACAGCACGAGTGAGAGTAGATTATTGTTATTGTAAATTAGATAGCCTGCAGGTAAATTAGAAATCTGGGCAAAAAAATGTGAAACTCTACTCACGGTAGGGGCATGCCTATTGCTGAGAACAGGCTTTTGTCTCTTTGTGCTGTTAAATGCACCCTGAGGCTACTTATAAATTAAAAAATGAAAATGTTTTTATCAAAGAAGGTTTATTTATATCCATTAATTCCAGCCTGCAAACAAGGAAAACAATAGTCAATGTATTTCACCAGTGTCACACAATAGAATAAACTGAATAAACAGCTCCAACTCCGATAGATAAAAGCTCTGCTTACAACTGGAACTAACTGAAAGAGAGATTATGCTGTCTGTTTTGCAGTTTTACAGTGCAGAAAGGTAACAAAGACTATTTCAACAATATTAGGTATTGGCCTATACAGAAAAAGCTATCGTAGCACAATCTCAAATCCCCCCCTCTCCCTCCTCGTTTCAGCACCACGGACAGTGTTAGCGGTTTTGTATTTTCTTTTTCTGAAGTCAGTTCCTAGATGGGGACTAGTTAAGGCAAAAAAGAAGTGAACACAGTCGCCCGGCCAAGGCTTTGCATGGCATGAAATAAGAAGGTAACCTACCCACTTCAATCAAACGAATGAAAGATTCCCATTAAAACAAGTGAATGCTTCAACTTTGGCACTTGCCAAACACCAGTCGTAACTGATCCCGGGGCGCCGTGCTGAATAATGGAACTGTGTCGGCATGCCGTTTGGTTTGCGGTTGTCTGGGCTGCATCTGATTACCCGGTCTATAACGAGAGAGTGTGGCACACGTTATTTTTGAGATTCTGGTTTGACCTTCGGTGTGCCTTGGGAAAAAGGTTTGAAACCACTGTGCTAATTCCATCCAGATCTGACACGATGTGTTAAGACAAAGCAATACAAGACCCAGTAATAAAGCACCACCATATCATAATTTATTTTGCCATCTCATACATTTAACCTAGCAGCTGTTGTTTTGCATATAGCAACTGTTGTTTCTTCCAACATGGAGGATAAATGGGCATTCTACACATTCCGTCAAAGCCTTCTATTGATTCCAGAATATAGCTATCTTTATGTAGACTTGGTGGAGATCTACGCTCTACTGAGTGCATACATTTTGTAATTATTATTGTTTTTATCAAACAGTGCAAACTCCACATACCATACATACACACATGCAGCATATTCCTGTGTCCCCAACCCACCCCTGACAAGACTAAAACACAAAACATACATGGCATGATGACAAGGGAAAGAAAGTTGAAAATCTTTCTCACTTAAATTTTCTTTTTCAGCTTTTGCCTGTGTAAGCCACTAAAGGTTGTGATTGTGCATGCATTATACATCCAAATGATCCATCCTTAATCCTTAAACACCTAAACTCATCATAAAATGGTATTATGTTTTTGTGATTAGGCAGATGAATGAAACGGGCTAGTTCAGACGGGACTTAATGCTGAGAAGGAGTTGATTTTAGTGGCTTTGGCATTTCAGTGCACACACTGGAAGTGGGAGTTTGTCTTGTCAGAGGTGGGAAGTGGGGTTATTTCAAAATCAATGATCATATTTTATTGGATGAAGATTTTCGGTGTAACATGCATGCAACACGGTTTAGCAATCTAAAAGTTAGTTCGGAAACGTATATGTATAATGAAATCTGCCATTCAGGGGATGTGTGGTCAGTCATGTTACGGAAGACAGTTGGGGTCAATAAGGGTAATGTGATTAAATTGTGTTCATTTTTTGTTTATGTGTTAGGGTTTTCACATCAATTGCCAAAATGACCGTGTTAATATTGACATCCTAATTATGATATAAAAGCCACATAGGAGAGGATGTGGTTCCCCCCACCTTTTCTTCTTGTGTAGAAAATGCCAAAGTGTAACTATGGCAACACGGCAGCATGCATAGAAACGTGAAGCACAAGTCTGAGTCCAAGCTAGCCAACTTGAGTTACAAAAATATCCAAAAACAGTGCTGTTTGGGGTTGGAGGCTAAGTGGCTCATTTAAAGGTAGAATCTGTAATGCTGTCAAACTGCGACCTCTAGGCAAAAGAGCCCCACTTGTTATTGCACTTTGTTGGATTGATTGATGTTCTTGAATTGTTTTTGTGTGTACAGGCTGTGGAAACTAATTTCCTCTAAGGAGGATAATAATGTGGCACTTGGAGAGTTGAGGAGAAAGTTGGAGATTGTTAGTGAGTGTGGAATGAATGTGAAATGACACTGTTTCCCTCCATGTGTCCAGGGTGTGTTGGAAAGCTTCCTGGGGACAGCGATATCGGGCGGGGTCTTCTGCCTGCTGTCCGGTCAGCCCCTCACCATCCTCAGTAGCACCGGTCCCGTTCTGGTGTTTGAACGGTTGCTCTTCAACTTCAGCAAGTACGTTCTCTTATGTTCTTATGATAAACTTATGTTTATTTGGTTTGTTTTGTTTTACGGTATTATGACGAACCAAAAACCTGGCTCAGGACACAGAAACAGAAAAGGAAGTAAAATGAACATAAAATCACGAGTACAATTTTCTTTTTTTCCAATTCTATGCGATGGAGCTCCAGTTATAAAGATGAAAAATGCATCACAGAGTGTAGTGAAAGCGTATACAGTTGCGGTTTGTTTTGTTTCGGTTTGTCTCATTTGCAACCACAGCAGCTGATTCTGCCCTCAGCGTAAGGAACAACTCCTAAGCGTATTTGTGTATTTGTGAAGTACGGCTTAACAGCACTTCATTTGACTGGTGGGGAAAATGGTCAATGTGGAGCCCTTTTACAAGTGCCAGTGGAAAAATATAAAAGTGGAATTTGCAGACAGAGAAATTGCTCAAACATTACATGAAAAGCAGAGACAGAGCACGCAGCAGTAATGTAGTACAGATGACACTGAGGCCCTGATTCAGTAAGATTGTGTTGCTTGAGTTGATTGCACAGAGTTTGCGTCGTATGCTCTGATGAAAGTCTTGATAGACTGAAAGCTTAATGAAGTGAAGCACTGCATGGATCTAAGTGTATTCCATTTGGACTTATTGATTCTTCTGGCACCTTAGCAAACATTGAGCTGGGTGTGGGATTTTCATCCTTCGCTAGCATCCATTACAGACAACCTCCCCAAAAGTAGCCTCACAAGCCGGAAACATCTTAGCACATCTTAGTTCATAGCACAAGATTGGTCTGGCCTCCCTTTCCCGGGGGAGAGCCTTTTCATTGCTGCCTGGCATTATGCTAAGGAATGAATGAAACATTGCATTTATATACCGCTTTTCTAGACACTGAAAGCGCTTTACAATGGAGAACGGCAGTTGTGTCGTCCACCACCAATGTGTAGCACCAAGGGTTGCAAAGGATCGGACACTTTCCGCGAAATTTCTGAAAATTTTCCGTGGGAAGTTAAGCTTGGAAAATTCAATTAAAAAAATCTTTAAAATTTACACTTTTTTAATTTACACAATTTAAAATTTACTAAAATTTACACAATTTAATATTGAACTTATTTTGGTGGGAAATACACATGATAAAGCAATACTAGGTCTTGTGGCATGTTTTGGTTCAAATATCCCCATTTAATGGAAATTCAGTTGAATTGTAATCCTGCACTGTGCATGCAATATGCAGTGCACCCCTCCATCACTGGAGCATCCAGAGACAGTCTGTATAATGAGCAGATGGATCACTGTGGTAGAAAGGGGAAATCCGTAACAGTAAAGATGGCAGCAATGATGTTAAATGTGATGTGATTTTATGTTTAGTAAAATTATAATTTAGTGCATCTTGAGATGAAATGTGTGAAAAGGCTGGGAATCACACAGTGAGTGGTTGCTATGGTAACTAAGGACTCACTGGATGATGAATGTGTAGAAGCTGGTCGAAGTGGAAAAACAGCATTGTGACTTTCTCTAGAATTACAACCCTCTGCATGCGCCATGCATTCTCCCATCACATGTGAAGAGCACTCCAATACAATATATAATACAATGTAAAGAGTCAACTCATTTAATTAAAGCTGCAATCATTATTTTCTGACAGTATTTTTCACATTGAAGGAGAGAGGAAGAGTTATGACCAACAAAAAAAATTGCATAAATAATCCAGGTCCAGGCACTCAAGGTAGGTTTGAAAAATTTAAAAGGCCTTTAATTCAATGGGGCTAGAGTCATTAAAAATACACCAACGTGTGTTGGCTTGCGCCTTCTTCAGGGTGTCAGTTTTCAAAACTTCTTATGACCACGTGCTATCAGAAGGTCTCATGGAGTCACAGTGTCCAACTCAATCAGCCAGGCGTTACCAGCAGCCAGTCTGTTGTTATTCCATCGTTTATTTTCTTTTATTGACATACCTGGACCGTGCTTTAGCTCCACCTATTTTATAAACCAATGCATTTACAAAGCATTTTTTTCAGCGAATCTTGTAATTACATCAATATTGTGCTGTATTATGTTTGTAGGTGAAGTATTTAATGTTCAACTTAACAAAAGACTTCACAAATCGAAGTGATAAAGATGATAGTTTAATATGAAATGATGGTACTGAATGTAGCATAGCAGAATATATCATGTCATGAATATCATGAATAATCCTAAATCTTAATATGAAATGATGGTAAAGTATATAGCATTCATTTTATTTTATTTCACCTTTATTTCACCAGGCAAGTCATAAAGAACAAATTCTTATTTACAACGGCGGCATGAATATAGCATAGCAGAATGAATAATGCTAAATCTTTGGCACGTATTATGAGCATCTCATGTGAGCAAACCCTGCCATCTAGCTATAGAGGACACCTGGGAGTTAATAACACATGCACCCAGCTGAATGCGGAAGTTAGACGTGCGGGGCTTGTGGTAATGTAGTGTTAGTGAAAGTAAAAGGCGCCGTGGTATTCACAAGGGTGTATTACCTACGCATAGCAACTTTCAAACAATTTTCAAGTCTCATAGTGTATTTTTCCACCCCTTTTCAATATCAATGGCAGTGTGAATGGCGTTTAGTAAGGTAGGCTGAGATTTACTAAAACATACTGTACATGAGCACAAAATGTGTTAAAGACAGTGACAATCTCCGGTAATGGCGAGAAGTCAAAATTACACTAGAATGGTCCTTTAATGTGTTTCACAAACTGACTTTAAATGGTGGCCTTTTGTTGTTTGTCCCGAAAAAGAGATAACCAATTTGACTACCTGGAGTTCCGTCTGTGGATTGGTCTGTGGTCGGCCTTCCTCTGTCTGGTGCTGGTGGCCACCGACGCCAGCTTCCTGGTCCAGTACTTCACCCGCTTCACCGAGGAGGGCTTCTCCTGCCTAATCAGCTTCATCTTCATCTACGACGCCTTCAAGAAGATGCTTAAGCTCGCCCACTACTACCCCATCAATTCCGACTTTAAAGTGGACTATGTGACGCAGTACGACTGCCTCTGTATGGCCCCTGCTGTCTTGGGTAAGATGTTGACCCTTTTTAATTGTAGGCTTCTAAGCATTTGGAGCTCTTGTTTGTCGTAGTTGGCTTCAGAGAAATGGATAAAGCCTGGTCTAAGTCTGAGATCCCTTTTTTTAACCGAGATTTCCACTGAAAAGTTGTTTTAGTCTAGGACTAACATAAATCCGTGCCCACGAAACCAGGTTTGTACAGTGTCATTAGGATTGTGATGCTTCACATATCCCTGAGACATGGATACATGCAATTCTCACTTCCATATATGCATTTCATTAGATGGCTCACAGTTGTCAGGCCTGAGGAACATTTTAGGTCTCAGGTTAAAGCATGCCGATTATCATGGAGAGCCTTATTAATTACATATGACATCCACCCAAATTCCTGCACCTTTGAAACAAAATCACATTTTATCAATCAAAAGCCGCACAATAGCGTAACGCTATTTGGCAAACACACACACACAAACTAGTTATAGCTAAGACATTTTAATACAAATTCATCACAGAAGGGCACATGAAAAGATCACTTAAAAAAAAGAGGTTTATTTTGAAATTTCAGCTTCAACACGGAGCTTAATCTTTCATCGTTTGCTGTTAAGGTTACGTCGTCCTGTTAGTTGGCTAACTTAGTTAGCAGCTAACATTGCATTGATTGGGTTAAGAATAGATCCCACAACTCTGCCAATCCTCGAGACTTGCCATGGCCTCCAGACAGTAGTCAAGGGACCCAGGAATTCCCTGTTAGCAATGTGGCTAGGCTAACAGGGAAAGTTCTTGTGCTGGGTTTCCTCCGACTAATAATGAATGGACGGGATGTTCCTCTCGGGTGTGGCGGCTTTATTTTGGCAGTTGAGCACACTCTTTCACTCAATAAGGTACCGTTTCAGCTTCACAGTAGCACATTTGTATTGTTCAGTGTCAGTTTGTTGCCGTCTGAACACTGAACGAGATCACCTATATGGCCGCCAAACATGAACAAAACGTGACATGACCTCTTGACAATACGTCATCTTGTTTTGTTTACGTAGTGTTTTTCAGATAGTGACAGTGGTTTGTCAGGACATTTTTGGTGAGTGAGATTAACCTCTTCGTTCTCAATTGCTACTCTTTGTTTACATAGCACCAGCTAACGTTATGCTCGGAGAGTACACGATTGCAGCAGTGAACTTCACCTAAGCTACCATCAGTTCTCTTCTAACTCTGTTATTATTGCTCTTATCTTGTCATCTCTGGTGTGATTAGCAGTAGTGGTGATTTGATCGTTATGTTCACTAACTTGTGGTTTAAATTAGGCCACCTCTGTAGCTTTAGCAATATCATGCTTCAGCATAACTGAACTCCAATCTAACTCTGTTCCACTTTGCCATATTTGCTAGCTAGATCGCCGATGTGTCTTTGGTGATAGCGTAGTTGTCCTTTTCCCTATCACTCTAGAAGATGGTAGTAAAATGTCTCCTCTCTTCCAGCACTGGCCACATGTGTCGCCAGGTAGGCATGCCCTGCCATTCTCACAGGGTAAGACCTGATGTGATGATGGGTTAACGCTGGAGGTGAGGGAGGTTACCATAGGCTGCTTAGCAGCCGTAAGCGGCTTGTGTGAGGGAGACACTGAGACCGACTGAACAATGCCTTTCTCTGTCATTGCTCTATGAGAGATACTGCAGCTGAATGGCTGTAATCTGTTCTGTTCCTCTCCACTGCAGCAGGATTTATAATCTATAGCACAGGGCTGAGCACGTTCCAATGAAAACATGCTTAGCACCCCTGCTGATGACAGCAGCCTCTTTAGAAGGAGGCTGGGCCGGCGGTGGCATTGCTCTAGCTCTAACTAGTCACTGGGCAGGAGGAGTGGCGGTCTGGCACATTTTCATCTTCTTCTTTGTTTTTCGATGCTGCTGTGCCTTCCTCTCAGGAGCTGGAGTCGGCAGGGTGACAGGTGTCTGGTTCGTAGTTGTAGGCATTATTCCAGGTTTGCTGAGCAAAATGAATTAAAGATAGACTAAGGAAAGGGGCATTACATAGCCATGGGGGAGTGGTTTTATGCACATTTTACTACACCATCCCGGGTACACCATTGGCTGGCTGTAAGGTAGACAGATGTTAAGATGACCAATGCTGTTCGGGATATTATCCATAGTGCTAGCATTAAAGTGAAGCCCTAATGCAATGCAGGATGCAGAGATGTTCAGGAGCAGAGGGCTCTCATCTGTTGTCATCAGCTTGAGGCAGTCCTTGCAGGTGTTGGGATCTTCAGCACTGCACTGAGTGTGGTCCAGACCAAGACAGACAATAGAGCAGCTATGACTGTCGGTCGGATCCAGCATGCCATCCTGGCATCCGGGGCAGGCGATTATCCCCACTTGTTGAATGGTAGACATGGTTGATTGGCTGGCTGATAGGTAAACTGGTGTTCAGAAGCCAACGGCTATTCAGGGATTACCCATAGTGCTGGTAGCTTTGAACAATATATAACTTACCTTACTTCTTGCACATTTCCAAAAGATCTAATGGAGTGATTTGATTTGATTTGATTTGAGGAGATGGAGGAGATTGAACTGCCCATCCTCACAGCCAAGACCCTTCAGTGGTTTCCAAAACATTTCCGGTTTTAAGGAACAGAAATGGTTCACAGTAGTTTTCACAGTGTAAGTGTGTACAATGCCTCATGTCTATATTCTAACACAAGCTCTACACACAGTTTTCACACATTTGCATCTGATGGTGATAGTTTGTAATTTTGGGATGTGTGAGAGATAATGGACATAATACATCAGCTTTATTTTTTGGTTGGCATGTTCCTTTAAAGAGTAATCAAACACTACATCATGTTTTTTTTTAAGCTTTAAATGTGTTCATATGCCCTCTATAGACCTGGGTAGTTAGGTTCCACTGTGATTTCCCCCCATTGCAGCTGCCCAGTGAAGATAAAACAGTACTTATGGCCATACCGTATTGTGAAGGCTCATCATTTTTGACTGAGGTATAGATTATTTAACTCTTTTACTGTTACAACCAATAAAAGTATATGTTTTAACTTAATCTTTGAGGAAATGTGTTTGATATTGTAATCTTTACTCGTTTCCATCGTAAAGACTACATTACCCATGAGTCTTGCCAGTCTTCAACCAATCACAATAGCACAGCTACGCTGATGTTAGCGTCCCTTTGATATCGTGCTACTCACAAGCCTCTTTGTTTTCATTGATCACGATGAACATTTATGTACAAAACACGAAAACTATGGCATTTACAAACAATATTGAGTCAGGTAATCATGTGTATATAATTCCAATAGTGTATTCTGTCTGTTGTTTTTGACTGTTTTGGTTTCGTAACATTGTCATCTCAGCTCCGTTCGAGACTGGTCTTGAAATATAGTTCCTTGTGCATTTAGGTACACAGACTTGTACCGATGACTTTTTTCTTGTTTTTCTCAAATTTGAAAATGCAGATCTCATTTAATTACGCTCAACTCTGCTCCTATCAAACGTCAGACCAGTTGAATAAGTGGAACCATATAAACCCAGCTACCTTGATAAACTCTTACAGTAAAGACCATAGGCGGGTCTTAGAACTATCACGTGACTCCCCAGGTCTATATGCTGAAACCTATTAATCCTGGTCATTGCTTCAACATTTCTGGGACAACATCACACAGCAGAGAATACAGGCAGAAAAGCTTCCTTGTGCTGCCATCTAGTGTTTGAAATATGCTGCACACTCTGGCCCCACCCCGATCGTGACGTGAAAGTACCTCTTTATGTCCTCTTTATGTCCTCATCACGATTGGGGGGGGACCAGATAGTGCAGCCTCAGAGGAGAAAATTGTTGCCGCCCCCAGCCGGTAATTGGTGGATTGACTCATGCAATTATTAATTGCATTTAGCTCATTTCAAACTTGTCCTTATCAGAGACAGTTGTGTAACGGAGCCTGCACAGATTTTTTTTTGTTATTCCACCATTTTTCTAACATTTGCGAAAGTTTGTTGTTACAAGGAGAACCAACATTCCAGTCTGCAGTAATGTTTCACTGGAGTTCTGTATTCCAGTACAGTCCACACAAGCAAATTTTTTGTTTTTTGATTTGAATTTGAATTTAGATTTTTTTTGTTCATCTCCCACTGACTGTCTACGGTTCCAAACCCCGCCATCTTGTTATTCAAAACCTGTTTAGTTTAAAACCAAGTCTACGACAAGATATAACTTAAATCAATATGTTTATGATTCGTTTGAATACAAGTTAGCGTTTTGCTAAATGAATGACTCCTCAGTGGTAAAACCCACTGTTACCGCCATTGGCTGTAAGGGATGTGCCCCCATAGATATAAAACAGTAGATGTGACATTACGTCATAAATCATGGGATAACCTGCATATTTAATGTGAGAACGGATCAAACTATTCATTGCATCCTGAAAAGTCATCACTTCTTATGTGCAGAGCTCAAACTGTTCCTCTCAGGTATAGAAGTAAATACACACACACTCTCTCTCTCTCTCACACACACACACACACACACACACACACACACACACACACACACAGTCTCAACTCAACATGCAGACAACAGAGTCCTCCTGGAGAGGGCGAAGAGCATGCAAAGACCACTGAGCAAAGGGTCTTTAAAGTTTCATTTTTGGGAAAGTCGGCCTGACCCCTTGCATTAATGAGTGTGGTAGCTTGCCATTGATGTGCCTGTCTCTCACACACACACACACACACACACACACACACACACACATTATTTTCTCTGTTGGTG
>OMKL01141794.1:0-15000 GCA_900302295.1 Parasudis fraserbrunneri | reverse complement strand
AGAAGCTTTGTGAAAATCCTATTCGAATGTGGTGACTTTCACATCGGTTTACTTTATTAGTTTATGAAAAATGAACATTAGTTAATACAGGCACTTTCTAATTGGCGTTTTTATATGCCGTATATCTGTTTTTCTATTATTCACATTATTTCACTCACACTCCTGATATACTGATAAAACCTCTATACTCACAATTTAAATCATAGCTTCATAATTTCTGCATGAGGAATAAATCAAATAAATAATCCTCTGTGATTTCTCATAAAACCTTTGTCCCTGGCAGCTGGTCAGAGACCAGTAATTCACCTGAATTCATCACTTGTAAGAATAATACCAGCGTTATTTAAAGTCTATGCTGATTGTCTAGATTGCCCCTCACCTTTACGTTACTCCTGGTGGTGTTGTGTTTTGTTTCCTACATTCAGAGGAAGCCATTTGCTGCCATTCATTCTTATACAGGATGAAAAACAACTTCCACAGACTTAAAAATTGCCTGAGCAAGATAATCCATCACTGTAACCAGTTGGTTTTGTCAGTGTTTTAACGTGTTCCCGCATTGAGCCTTCTCATATCAGCATGCTAGCATTCAGAGACCTCTCATTGGAGCAGAGACCATGATTTGCTTTGAAGGCAGACAAAACATAAAGTCACCTATCTACCTGCCTATGTACCTTACACACTGTTAATCACCTGACAGCCACAGGAAGAAACGGAAGTCTCTCCACCAGGAAATAATCCCTCCAAAACAGGTGCTGTTACAAGCCTCGTTATCACATCCATGCTTTCCTATGTGGGGCATCTTTGTTAGCTGGGGAG
Organism: Parasudis fraserbrunneri; assembly: GCA_900302295.1. Lineage (NCBI taxonomy): Eukaryota > Metazoa > Chordata > Actinopteri > Aulopiformes > Chlorophthalmidae > Parasudis > Parasudis fraserbrunneri. The sequence continues at coordinate 14,184 of OMKL01141794.1, read as the reverse complement.
AGAAGTTCATTTCAAGCTAGGTCGACACCATGACGTTTGTATTTTAAAAACGAGTAGCCTAAACGTTAAAAGAAAAAAGAAAAACGGAATTACATACGGCATCTATTGCAAAATGAAAACATCAACTAGACAAAGATGTTGACGTGGACAGTGGTAAAAGGGCTCTAACTCTAAATGACACTGGTGTTCTCCATCAACTACCTGAACTCCTGTTTATTATCTGTATTTTGCACCGCTTAACGAAAACTGACTTTTATGGCCATAATATCTGTGAATGAGGGCGTTTACTGTGATTATGGACACAACAATGATGCCGCTAAGTAGGAGGCACAGCCAAGTATTGTCAACATCACAGAAGTACCAATAATCTCAGTAAAAGGATGCCCTCCTGGGTATTATGGCAACAAATGCGCATTGCCTTAAATGCTTTTCTGAACATCATAAAAGTGAAATCCAGGAGACGGCAAGAAAGATGTTAGCTTGCTCCCTGGTGACCAGGAGTAGTTTGCTTTAGCAGCCAACATCATTTTTCAGAAAGAACAGCCAGCATCAGCATGGCCGGAACACTTGTTTGACCAATGAAATTGCTTGGCCGAAGCAACCCATCGCATACTACATCAGACCGGGTGCATGCCGGTACTTTGGCTCTACATGTGGCCTACTTTTGTTTGGGAAATACAAACGCCATTCCTGTAGATCGCGATTAGGCCGTAATAAATACGGTCAGCAGGAGGGTTAAATTGTTTAAAATATTTGTTTTGTTAGAGAGCATCAAGTCGTGTCAAACAATTACTTCCCACCACTGGCCACTACCTCACATGTCAAGGTAAATGTGGAAATGCATGACTCAAGGCAAGCGGGCCAATCACAGCCCCTGTGGTGCCGCGTCGCCCGACGTGCAGTTACATTTTTGGGGCGAGGTGCACATAGGCCACACCAGAAGGCTCCCCGGGCTACGCCGGGACTGGTGACCCCTCTGGCGGCATTTTCACGCCTCGCGTATAAAACAAAGGTCTTCTGTTATCTCTGTGGAGCCTAGAACTACTGTCAACATGAATCTTGTTTGTTTGTTTGTTTGTTTGTTTGTTTTGTCTATCCAGTCGATGAATACCACATGGTCCTCCCTGTCGAAGAAGGAATGTTTGAAGTACGGAGGAGAGCTCGTGGGAAAGGCCTGTGACTTTGTCCCTGACATCGCACTCATGTCCTTCATCCTCTTCTTCGGTACCTACACCTGCTCCATGTGTCTGAAGCAATTCAAGACCAGCCCTTTTTTCCCCACCACTGTGAGTTGCTCCACCCAGTCCCAACACACTCATTTGTTTTCGCGAATCCAGTGGATCAGAATCAGAAAAACGTGTATTTGCCAATTAACGGTGAATCAACAGGACAATGATGCAGAGATAAAAAAAAAAAATTTGAGTTTTGAATCTGCTTATCGATTATATCACGCTGTCCATACAAATGAACTGCATTGAGCATTTTGCCAAGTTGTAAGAAGTTGTATTGAACTGCCAGGACCTGTTGTTGGGACCTAATGTTACTGCATGATCATTAATATGTAGTAAAATATCAAAGAAATAATGAAATGTAAAAATCGAATCAAATCTGGAGCAAGTAGCTAATCTCACCTAAACTCCGTCTCAATCGCTCCCACAGCTGAAGAGTGAAGAAAGTGTCTTCCAGTGTAGTGTCCCTCTCTCCAGTAACCTCGGTGTTGTCACAAGGACCCACAGTGTCATAGATGCCAAGCATTCCGAATCTCGCGTAGAGCGTAGCGTGAGGTCGGCGCCGCGTTCATGCCGTGGTCGTGAGGTGGCTATCATATGCAATCATAACGCAAAACTCTGTAAACGCAACAGCAACACATTTCTACATGATCTCTCTCCAGCTGATATAGCTCTATCTATCCCTCTCTCTCTCTCTCTCAACATGCGCACAATATAAAATAAATCCATGTACCGAACGTTAGCTCTATTTATCCCCATCTCTCTCAACACGCACACGTACAAAACAAATCCATGATTTAACACTACTCCTCATCATCACAACACAATGCTCGCTAGTGCATAATGTTAGCTACAAAAATACAAGCGCGCCTGCGTGACAACTATACCGCGGTCTCGAGATGGCTAGCTCTAGTCGACGTTGTGTGGAAGTGTGATTGAGTGTGGAGGTGTGATTGACGTTGATGTCAACCTCATGCTTGTGGGACGCCACTAGGGGGCAGAGCGGCTAAGCGTGAGTGACTGGATGAATGAATGACTGACTGGCTGACTGACTGAATGAATGAATGAGTGAGTTAGTGACATTGCCGGTCATACAGTAGATGTACTGGTGCCATGCCATTGTCCCGAAGGCCCTTTATTCCGAAATGCCAATAGTCTGAAAAATGCCCTATTTGACTGAAAGCTCATTAGTCCAAAGGCCTGTTATCCTGAAAACAAAAGCCTATTGCTCCAAAAATACACACTATGGTCTTGACCGACGCTCCACTGCCTCAGACTAATTACTGGAGCGTGAAAGAAGAGCAAAAACAGTCCGGGGCTGTACCAACTGAGGCAAAATAGGGGTGCTCTGCACATATTACAAACTAGTAACTACCACAAGAGGAAGCCTTTTCCATAAATATGTATATGTGTTACTGCCCCATCTCTTGAGGTCAGACGAGTTTGATGGCATTTACTGAGGATGGCCAGATAATGTAGATTTTTTTTTATTGTTCAACATAAAAAAAATAAAATACATGATCATGCGATGTTAAAAAAAAAAGAAAAAAAAGGTTGTAGGGACGGGTTTGGAAAGGGAGAGGGAGGGGTTTTATTTTGTGTGGTGTGTTACAACAAACTGTTCTAGATAAATAACAAAATATTCTAAATAAGAAGCAATGTTGAAATTGAGAAGTTTTTACAACTGGGTTGCCACCCAGGGTGAACATCAGAAGCATGATGAACATGCAATACAAATCTGTTTCATAATAACAGACTATGCTGCCAAAGGCAACAGTATGTCTCTGCGAGCTGTTTTGAATACATTTACAAAACAACAGGTTTCAATGACTTCCTGCATCTAAGGCAACTTGAACAGAAAATAGACATTTGTAGCTGATGGGTGTGGGATGTGGGAGTGTGGGTTTTGACTTTTCATAAGGCAATGGTGGCAATAAGAAAAAAAGAACATTATACCAGTGTTATGCTTTAAACAGGGAAGAATATATTGAGCGCCTGTGTTGCCTTTGTCTTTTTAGAAGCGAAGCAACTTGTAGACCGGGCAATGTCACTAACTCACTCAATCATTCAGTCATTCGCTTATGGTTTGCCACTCTGCCCCTAGTGGTGGCTCACAGGCACGGCACTTTGACCTGTTCAATCCGTGCATCAATGCTTCACATCTCTTGATTGACTGTGTGTCCTTATTTTCGCCTAGGTAAGGAAACTCATTAGTGACTTTGCCATCATCTTGGCCATCTTGATCTTCTGCGGTGTCGATATACTCGTGGGAGTGGATACACCTAAACTTATTGTGCCAACTGAATTCAAGGTAAGACCCCCCCCACCCCCCAAGTGTATATGTCATGCATAATTGTTTTACAGTAAATTCGTACATGCATTGAATACCAGGCTGGGAAACGAACAGTATATCAACCAAATTAGTATTTCAGTATATCAACCTGCTATATGGACACAAGCCCTTATCTATTCTACCAACCACTTTGAGCGGGCAATCAAACATAATCCTTAAGATCCTTTTCCACTCTAAAATTTCTTCATGTGGCTGCCAATGAAATAAGTTATTTACTTACGTAGCTTGATAAGAACTAAACTAGCGTCATTGATTTATAAACTCTGGAGGGAAAGCGAAGATTTTTATTCTTATTTTCATATGGACTAACATGGCTTGTGTTTTGTGTACAATTAAAACATTAAGAATAGCAGATGGCCCTCAATAACTAGAGCTAGACTATAGATACTATAGATTAGTGGACTGTAGTGAACTTGGATGCCTGGGGTACCCTACAGCACTGTATGTGCTCCACTGGGGGAGGATAGCCAGAGTCTTTGTACCCTTTTGTGCTCAATAATGAATTGCAATTGTAAATTAACGAAAGCCAGCATTACATTGCAGTAACTACCTAATGGACTATGCTGCTTACTCATCTCAGATCTTTAGATTTATTCTGCGCTCTCTGTGGTGTGGGGATGGCTTGATGTAAAGCAGCCGCACCTGCCCCTGGGTCAAGCTAATAAGGCCCAGGAGTGTTCTGTACTACCGTTCTATGTGGTGTGGCACTTCCTCGACTCGCTGACTCAACCAGACAAATCTTTTTTTTTCCCCTCTCACCCCCACACCCCCAACGCCCACCACCCCAGCCAACAAGCCCTGAACGGGGCTGGTTTGTGCCCCCATTCGGAGGGAACCCCTGGTGGGTGTACCTGGCGTCGGCCCTGCCCGCGTTGCTGGTGACCATCCTGCTCTTCATGGACCAGCAGATCACCGCTGTCATCGTCAACAGAAAGGAACACAAGCTGAAGGTATGAGAGGGGACTGTCTCAACTTGTTTTTTTCATTTTTTATTAAGTAACCTTGCAGCATTTGGCTTTTTTACAATTTGAACGAACTAAATGAGAGAGCGAACCTGATATTATGAAGTTTACATAACATTTACATTAGCTGATTCAACTCCAAAAAGACAATGCAGTAAGGTTACTTAAGGGGAGAGAAAAAGTTGAAACAGCATTAATTCCAGGGCTTATGAGGTGGGGTGGGTGTCTGGGCATTGGCTGAGGTGGTAGTTAATCTCCTGTGAATGCTGGCAGCACAGCTGGGAAGAAGAATAATACATCGTTTGACTAATCTCTCAACAAAATGTGGTGATTGCAACCAAAAAAACGATTGATCTTCCAGCGCCGCTCCTCTCAAAATTTGCAGTTAAGATTTATGTTTGTGTTTTAACTAGGACACGGACTCATTCACTTAGGCCAGAATGTGCGGTATTGTATTGACTGACATTCATTCCCCATTCCGGACAACTAAACCTCAACCTGACCCAATACATTCCTAACCCTAACCTTAATCCAACCCTAACCTTAAAGTAACACTCCCAACCGTTTGGGAAATATACTTATTTGCCATCTTCGCCGGAGTTGGATGAGAGGATCATCAGTTTCACCTCTGTGCTTCAGTTTTGGAGTTGTTGGAAGTTACATTTCTTCACTTTCCTAGGCTAGCTGCTCCCTACTGCTTCCAGTCCTTTTGCTAAGCTAGGCTAGCATGCATCCGGGCCTCTATCCGGGGCGACTGAACACGCAGAGATGAAACTGATATCAATCTTCTTGTCTGACTCTGGGGAGGTTGGCAAACAATTGTATTTCCCAAAATGTTTGGAGTGTTCCTTTAACTTCAAACCTGAAATTCAGCTTTTCCCCCAATTTGGGGACCATGTTTTTGTTCCCTATTGGAAAAGCCGTCTCAAATCGCCTGGGGCCTCATTTATAAAACTGCGCGGAGAATCCACACTAAATGTTTGCGTACGTAGGAATGAGGAAACCCTCGTACACTTAAAAATATTAAGATTTATAAAACCGTGTGTACGCCTACATACGCAAATACTTGTTATAAATCCCATTCAACTTGAAACTGTGCAACACATGAACGAGCCTAGAGTCCCACCCTGTTAACTCCCACAATGAACCAGAAATGGCTGTTGAAACGCCATTTGTCATCATCAATGAGCAGAAAAGCATTATGATCTCAATTCCATATCCTCATCAAAGTAGTCACTAAAGCAGTTATTATGCACAGATACAAATGTGCTTTGATTACAGCAATGCTAGCATTTCCACACGTGCAAGGCTTGAATCATGATAAGGAAACAGGTCAGAAATGTAATCACTCTCTTATTCAGGTTTATCTTTCGTTGTTTAAATTTTATTTTAAAAACCACATCCAACATCATGTTTTATTGTGACAAGCCTATTGCAATAGTAACAACGATACCAACCTTGTCCCAGACACATTCTTTGCAATCTTTTTAATTCATTCATTATATCCTGACAGTCATAAATGCACACATCATCATCAAGGGCCAGAACATCCATTTCAATTCACTTTCTCACCAAACTCTGCAACTGTCTTCCAACAGTGCAAAAGCAGTCATTGTGCATCATGACATGCAAACATAATCCACCATAATAATGACTGTACTCGCGATACGTTTGTGAGAGTTTGAGGAGTATATATTAAAGCAAGGGACATGCAAGGGAGTGCATGCAAGAACATCGAAACGACTGTTTTAAATTAAATTAAATCTCAAGTAGGCTATATGCAGATTATAGGACAAGTCGGGGGTTAAAAAGCAGCAGACTAAGAATTGTTGTCCCGTTCAGTTGTATACCTTATGATTTATATCTTAAATTTAAGACAGATATCAAACATCAAGATGTTACCTATGTGAAATCATGGCACAATTAAGTATTATGTAACACAATTTTTCCGAACTGTATTTGAACATGATTTAAAGGCCATTCCAAATTAGGTCAATCCTAGATATGCCTACAGTGAAGTACACATACAAGGCATCATATTCCTACATGTTCTTACATGAGTCAACCTTTACCATTCATATCGCTATTTTTTTTTTTTTTTTATAAATCCCAAGCTCTGCTTAGAAACGGTTCTAAATGAGCCCCCTGGTTTGTTGTCCTGACATGTGTCCCCATCAACTCAGTACCACAGCCTTTGATATGGTGATTTGTCTTTTGGTGTTGGTGTCTGTTGATTTTGGCATTTCAGTCATTCTCCTTCACAGATGTGCTTCAAGGTAAAAAAAAAAAAAAAAAAAGAAAAAGTGACTGTCAACTGAGGATCTTTGCTATTCCACCACAATGTTGCAAAACTATTTACCCCAGTGCAACGTTTGGGAAATTATTTTAATGACGGGCAGGCGACCATCAGAAACACATACATTTTGTTGACAAGACAAGTATACTGTTGATACTGTTAAATGTGATGATTGAGCACAATTGAATGATATTCCAAAGTGAGGGGCTGGTTTACTTACTGAAAAATTGTTCATGAAGTTTCTGGGAATCTTGCCAAATGTGCAGATAGGCATTATGACTGTAGGTAAAAACTAGGTGAGTGGAAAAGTCGTTGGTTACAGTTTAGTGTCATCAGCGTATACAGTGTTCTACAGCCATTTACACAATAACCCATGTATGTCCGTGCCTGAACATCCAGAAAGGGGCGGGCTACCATCTGGACCTGTTCTGGGTGTCTATCCTGATGGTGGTGTGCTCCTTCATGGGCCTGCCGTGGTACGTGGCTGCCACCGTCATCTCCATCGCCCACATCGACAGCCTGAAGATGGAGACGGAGACCTCGGCCCCCGGGGAGCAGCCCAAATTCCTGGGTGTGAGGTGGGCATAACACACACACAAAAAAACGACATTCATTCAAGATTGCCCAACTGCTAGAACAAATGTAAATGCGATGAATATGTATCATCTGGGGTTGTTGCTCACCTAAGACTAATATAGGGTACAGTCAATTATTTCGTAAATCATGATGTATGATTAGTAGTAAATTAAACGTGAATAAACATACAAATGTTAGTTTTTAAACCAGAAGAAACTGATAATGGGAAACATTTTGGGATCAAATCCTGGTTCAAACACCAAAATAAGTTCCCATTGGCCATGCACCAAGCTTTCTTTAACTGAAATGCAGGGAACACCAGGAGGGTTTACAAACATAAACACGCTAAACCATGCCTATATTTTCCATTCATTTAAGGGGACATAATTTATTTGACATAAATTATTATGAAAAACGGGTTTTGCCTAAATCTTTGTATGGATTTGGCAGTCTGAAATGTAATTTTTCCCACGCTGGGAGAAAATGACATAATATGTACTCCGTGTCGTTTGGCCTGGGTTTGATGTCTTCAAATTGACGAGCCTAAACGAGCTGTTCAGAATTGCTTCCCCTCAATGATGTCACAATGGGATACAATGGGAACACTGCCTACCTAATGTACTGCCCAGTTTGTAAAATGGTTTTTTACTCTTGGGTGTGGGATAGCCAGGTAGGGAAGGAAATAATTCATTTATTATTTAAAATGTGGTGTGTGCTATACAGGGGAAGGAAGAGGTGCTTGAAATGAAATAATTGAAATTAGATTTAGACTTGTTTCTAAATCTAAAAAATACATATAACCCAGTTTTGCTTTACCAGTTGATAAATCTAGTTCTTAACTGGGGAGAGTGAGACATGACAGAGGAAGGAGTATCAAGTGATGATAAACGTTATACAAAGATTCCCTAACAACGTGGGCGCATGCGTTATCATTTTCACCTCCACTCATAAGTTTGTAGCGGTGAAACAATAACTCTTTTAGCTAACTCAGCTAATAACCTGAATGTATGCGTTTTCTTCCCATCTTTCTCCCAGGGAGCAGAGGGTCACCGGCATGGCAGTGTTCATTTTGACGGGGTTGTCCGTCTTCATGTCTCCTATTCTCAAGGTAAAGTGTTAAAAAAAAAAAGGTATCTGTTGTGCCCAGATATCGTGTAGTGGTTAGTGGTTTGAACCAAGGGCCCCTTGCTGAGGGGCCAAAATTAATTTATAACGAATTCAGTCTGCAGGCCATATGTGGGGGGCTTGCCTTGTAGCCTACACCTAACATGCTTAATCGCCTACATGTGTTTTGGACTGAATATTGTCACAGCTACAGGTCAAATCAGGCAGCCAGACCACATCAGTCAGCAGGCCATTTGGGAATTGTCCCAACTCTCCCGATGGCCAGTCCGGGCCTGCCTGTATCTAACAATTATCTACTTTGTAAAGATAGTGTTCGTTGATGATTTAGGAATAATCGTATTGTATGGGGTGTCCAAGATCAATCCTATTGGAGAAGGCAAGTCATATGTAGCACCCTTCATATCAAAAGCAAGTGGTTTGGTAGGCCGCATGTCCATATCAAGGTTAGATACAGGCAAGAATGGTAGACTAGGCAGCTACAGAGTAACTTTTAAAAGCAAAGCTCTCTTTTTTGCCATATTGCAGTGCAGTATGATATTTTAAAGTGACCATAATAACAAATAACCATGTTTCTAATTTGATGCACAGCCAATTAATTTGATGCACATCAGATTCCAAAATAAGACTTGAGACTTGATTTGGACTCGTGACAAAGACTTGAGACTTTACTTGGACTTGTGCCCCAAAGACTTGACTTGGACTTGTGCCCCCAAAGACTTGAGACTTGACTTGGACTCCAGCTCAAAGAGTTGAGACTTGACTTGGATTTGCACAAAATGACTTGTGGGCATCTCAGGTACCTTGATCTTAAACATTCGGCTGGGATGCCCTTAAAGTCTTAAAGCGTTCATCCACATTTCATCCTAGCAAAAGTATATGAAAATGATGTGATTCATCATGTGCAGCTAAGAACAAAAGAGATGTCAGTGTTATTGCGAGATACATGCTATATCAAATGACTATTGTGGCATTTTGCTTTGTTTTTTAGTTCATCCCAATGCCTGTACTGTATGGAGTCTTCCTGTACATGGGGGTGGCCTCTCTCAATGGTGTACAGGTAAGGCTTATCGTGACATTGTTTATCCAGAGAAAGTTCACTGAGCACACTTTCCAGCAACACCCTATACTCACACTCACACGATCTGCACTCACACCTGTGAGCTGCCCAGTACAACCACAGTCCTCTACCCCTGAGCGCAAGCACTGGAGCATTTGGGGGTTAAGTGCCTTGCTCAAGGGGCACCTACACGGTAGTTGCTGAGGGAGGGGAGAGTGACACATGATTAATGGTCTAGTTTTTTCACCATTTATTAACTTTTGTTTTGCACAATTCTCGGCTGATAATGGCTGAGCCTCGTTTCCTGGTGCCGTGCACTTCCTACGTAGCGGCATGTGGGGAGGTCAGGATGTTTCAAAATAAAAGATAAAGAGTGAGAGTGGCGTGTATCAGACTCAGTAGATATTCAACCGAGCTTTTACTTTGACACGTAGTGTCTTCTGACATCTTGCGTTTGAAAACTCTCAGCCTGGTATTATGCCACGAAAGTTAATAACATGGAAAAAAATGAGACCATTAATCATGCAATTGAAACCGCCACAACAATGAACAGATAGTAGTAATTTCGCAGCGAGGTAATGGACCATGGAGCTACCCTTTATGAACGCCACACCCCCGGGATGACCCTTGACGGATCTGCACGGGTCAGCCAAAAATACATCTCAGTGGCTTTGGAATAGTGTCGGTCAAAATTTCAAAACACTTATCTCCAACGTCTCGCAGGGCCTATCCGCCAGCCTCTAACGTAATGGCTGTTTCATGTCATGTCAATATGTGGAATTTCAGCTCATGAGAGTTTTTTCGGACCATGGCAGGACAGAATGATCGGGAAATTGATAGGGAATATTTTGACAAAGTACATCATTATGATCAAATGCCATTGTGGTAGTACTCAGTTCTTCGTGGTAGTTTAGCCTGGTATCGGTCTGATACTGGTATTGGTAGTATATCAGTGTACCTCTATTACATACTATTATTTGTCCCGTACAGTTAGCTCCGACAGCGTTTAGACAGCAACTCTTATTACTTACCAAACAACTTATTACTTTGGATTCGAAAGTATGCCGTGGCTATGAGGGGAAGGTAAAGACCGTCAACTTTAATTTGAGGGTGTTTGAATTTGAAGCCATATTAAATATTCTACTAGCACTTTTTGTCTCAAAGATGTTCCAGCTGCCCCCATTCATATGTGGAGGGAGAGGAGAATATTTTGGTTGTTGACTGACTCGTGATGAATTATTAACCACCCCAATATCTGGAAGCACTATTGAGAGATGTCAAGTTATAATCTCATAATCTTAAATTATACAGGATACAGGAAGCTTTTGAATGTAAACAAATTCATGGGACCGGTGAGATCGGTTGCTATGGGAGATTAACATTGGCTTATCGTGCCTTCAAGTGCATACAGAAAGCTCCCACTTCGCCTCATTTAAATGAGTCTGCAGGTATTTCTGATGATTTGTAAAAAGCAGTATAGCACTAAGCCTACAACTGGTGGTTGATCCAGAGGCTGGAGCTCCTGGAGCAGAGAAGGGGAGATGGCACCTTAGAAGGCGTTGAGGTCGGAGTTGTGCTGAGAGAGAAGAAAATGCTGAACAGACATGAGAAACTATGCAAGGAGAGAGGAAGAGTTACGACCAAAAAAAATTGCATAAATAATCCAGGTCCAGGCACTCAAGGTAGGTTTGAAAAATGTAAAAGGCCTTTAATTCAATGGGCTAGAGTCATTAAAAATACACAGTGTGTCAGCTTGTACCTTCTTCAGGGTGAGAAACGTCTGAGGACAAATGAGCAGACAGAGCTGAACTGGGGAGCGTGTGTGTGTGTTGGTTTTGGTTGGTTATTTTCCATGTAAACTTTCAATTTTTCTTCATTTCATGTTTCTCCATTCTGACTTCAGGTCATTTCAGTTTGCCATCCCTCCTCATCCAGCTCTCTGTTCCCTTTCTAGGAATTCCTCAAATTAATGTTTATGCTCCTCTTTTGCTCCTCTTAGGAAACAAACTACTGTTTTCTAGTGCTGCCTCTTTAGTGCTGCTTGTCTTTGCCCCATGCTTTGTTTTCTGTAACTTTTTGAAGGGGTGGGGTCTGATTGACTGATACGCATCTTCATCTTTGCTTTGCTGACATACTGTATTTGTCCATTCTGACTTCTTTTTATTTCACTCATTTTAGTATTCTCTCCTTTTCTCTCAGACACCTGCCACAGGCCTGCATTGCATTTAATGATTAGTTCAGCTCAGCTGATAGACAGACGCAACAGCAGCCCTGCTGCTAATGACCTCATTCAAACCTCCTGATCGAACGTGACCCAAAAGTGTAAACAGACAGACATCTGCTTTTGCTGTTAGCTTGCTGGTCCCCCGGCTACAAAGCATTGAAAATCACAGCTAATGGTCACTAAAGACCTAATTCTACAAAGCATTAGCCCCAACGTGCACTGCATTACACTGATGGGTAGACTGGGAGCACTGAATGGCGACAAAGTAGAAAAGGTTACTGTACGAGAGTGGACAAGAGCGCATCACTGAACACTTAGCTAGCCAACGTTAATGTAACCCCATCGACTTCCTCCCACGTTGCCGGTGTTGTTGGTATCTGTACCTCCAAGCCAAACAGATACATCTGATACATCCACTCCCAGTGGAATGTATCTTTGACATCGTTGTCAGTTTCTTTAGCTTTCCAACAGCTGTCCTTTTGATCGTTCACTTTTGCCGTGTTTTAAATCAAACATCCACCGCCGCAGTTGAGAGCACGTTCGCTCATCAGCTGAACTTCCCACAGCGATTGACAAAGAGATGGAACATTGTGACTGCGGCGTGCTTTTGTTCAGGACAGACATTACTTTTATGAGCATCTCATTTGTCTACACATTTTTTACAGTCTATGCTTATTGTTATGTTTACGGTCTGCGCTTATTGTGGCGTGGCGTGGCGTGGCGTGGCGTGGCGTGGTCAGTGTGTATGTTCAGGTTCTTGTACCGTGGTTTAAGACTGGATCTAATCCTAAAGAAGCTTCTCTATAAGATCATTGCCACAGAGATATTATCCCCAAATCTAAACTCAGATTCCTGGCTCCGGAGCCATGCATAATGCTGAACGGTGTAACGTTTATGGGTGTTCAATGAGCGCATAACACAAGAACCAAAAGAACCAGCACACAAGACATGGACATTTATAAAAGTTTTTAGTGAATTGCTAAAATATTTAAAACTTTTACAGTTCATCATGGCTGGCTAGATAAAAGTCAACTTTAGGAAAAGAATGATAGCAGGGAAAGCAGGACTGATGAATGGGAGAAAATACTAGCAACAGTAATTGTAGTAGGGTGCTAGCTCACGTGACAAAATATAGATGCTCTATGAAAATTCTGTGAAAATAGGACGCACGTAGAAACTAAATGTACATCCCCTTCAATAGCATTATGTCTACCTTTGAAATTTCAACACTAAAATATGTCAATACATGTTGTTTCTCATGTCAAAATGTGTCATCTGTGTCTGATTTGATATTTATCCGTTATCAGCTCAAATATTCAGTGAATAGCCCTTCAAAATGTCAAATTCTGTGGGATTTTAGTTTTGGCACACGTTGCAAAATCTGTGTCTTCATATTTTCCCTTGGTGACAACTTTAACCATAAAAATCTGGCTTGGATTTAATGTTCATTTGACAGCCAAGAACTAATGCTGACACATACAGCATGTTAAATCTTCATCTGATGAATACTGACTGAAATACATGGTAAGACATTGTTTTATTCAATATTTTGACGAGATTTTTTTCAAATAGACAAAATTAAGACATACCATTAGAAACTACAGCTTTTTAGCTTCTTTTTGATGCATAGGTTGATAGGTTTTGAGCCAAATCCATCTGCCACTCCGGGGTTTTGTTTTGCTAGCTCCTCCAGTTGCCAAGAGCTGTCAGCTACAGCTGACAGTTCAAACAAACCTACATATATATATAATTATAGTTGGGGTTGTTTAACCACAAAGGTGTATAAAGTACATACTTGTATTACAGTCTAGTTACAAATAGTTTTATACACAAAAAATCATGAATACATTGATCATATATTTCCTAATAATGGTTGCAATGTCACTAAGCGCATACATTATAGTGCTAATTTGCATATTTTAAAGGTTGTTAAACCAAAGCCATGATTCTAATCATGAACAAGATGATCTACGCAACTCTGACTGGAATAGTAGCTAAAAACGACATATCATGATGTAGGTTAAAAGTTGGCCCCATTTTATTTAGGCCATAAACTCATGTATTCATATTTTTTTGCTTTCATGGATATTTGTAGAAAAGTGACAATTTCGATTGAAGATAATTTTTAATACCTTTATTTAGGCTATTTTATCAAGTTAATAATTTAATGACTACAACAACTGGGTTGAACAGGGGCCGCACATAACACGATTGGTGTTAAAACTATGAGGTACCACCTCCGCCTAATTTTGAGCCAGGAAAAACCCTGGCTTATCACCAATAAATGTCGCCAAGGATCTTGCGGATTATCACTTCAAGTCACCAATTTCCCCTGACATGAAACATCTATGCTTTGGCCATA
>OMKL01141792.1:0-19306 GCA_900302295.1 Parasudis fraserbrunneri | reverse complement strand
GTACACAACAAACTTCAGCACATTCATGTGTACACTGTGCGCACACACACACACAGACACACACACATGCAAACACACACACGCAAACACACACACACACGCGCATGCCCACACACACACACACACACACACACACACACACACACACACACACACACACACAAACAACAAAATACCTGAACACACAAAATATCCCCTGTACGGTCCTCACAAAACCAGTTATTTCAGAATTACCACTTCTCTCTTGGAGGTATAGGGAGTATTTCTAGCCGGTCCGTTGGGTAATTTAGGCAGGGGATTTTCTCTGATTGCCTTAATCTGCCTCAGTGGGTCTTTGGCACAAGATGGCTTTAGCACACTGTGATGCCCCAGATACCGGCAGAGCAATCACACTAGCAAACACTAGCCCCTAACAATCCAGGGATTTAGAGGTGGAGCTGGGCTCGGATTAAATGCTGTTTTCTGGATGCAGAAAAATCAAATGACTGATGGTATTACATGTATTTCTATCCCTGGTGTTTTGCCCACCTCCTTCTCTTGATACAGTATCATACTGTATCTTTCTCTCTGATGGGCATGGTCCAACGTGCCTGAGCTAAATTCCATGAGACTGGACCAGACATGTCCAGCAGTGAGAAGGAAGGAAGAGGTCACAACCAAAAGGGTTAGGAATTCATCACATGTTCAGCCTCCTCCTCTAATGAGCCACGTTGTGTGTTACATAACCACAGAAAACTGTTCTGAAAATGAACGGGCTGCTTGTTTATTTAGACACTCAAAGTAGGAGAAGTGATCTAGAATAAATTGCATTCAGATGATGATGATGATGATGACTATAATTATGATGATGATGATGTGGATAAAACAAAGAGTGCTGCTGGTGTTTGTTCCTGGATCAGCAACCCGAGCATCTTTATATTAAAGGTCCAAAACTAAATTTAGATTTGAGTTGTTTTGCTACAGACCACACAATTTGGAACACAGATTGAAACACGCCGCTCATCGAGTACTTGCGAAGGTTAACACTTATAGATCCTCCCATCTGCCTTGCCACAGCAGTACAAGAGCAAAGGAAGCCACGGCCATGGTTTCCTTCTCCTTAGCTCTTCCAGCATCTCTGTGCATGACTGAAAGGCAGTGTTATGCCATTGCTGCTGGGGTTGGTACAATGTGAGGTCTAGACTGGGCATTTGGGCGATGCCAAGCATGGCCCGGAAACTGGCAGAGGGGGATGAAATTACAGCCTGGTTGCGCAGTGACATTTCCAGCCATTTTGCTCAGGGCTCCAAGCTGCTCTTTCCCTCCCTTCCCTCCCCCCATCTCTTGCTGGTTTCTCTATATTTTTCTCCAAACTCAAAAGTATCCCTTCAGGCTATCTGCAAATCATCAACAGAATATCAACAGCAGCTCTCTCGATAAGATCTATTTGGGTTCACTGACACCTGAATTGAAAATAAGCTGTACTTGAGCATTTGTATGCAGGGTGACCAGTGAATGTGTTTATCACCGCCACACTGGCAGACAGGCTGCTCAGCCCGTGTTAAGTAGAGTAAAGAGTTGGAAATTATTTAGCCATAGGACAGCATTAATTAATTTAGCGTGCAGAGTCAATCCAGAGCGTTATGCCATAATGGATCTAAGAACTGAGGTAGATACTCACTGATAGTTGTGTCAAAGGAAAGGGCTGTTTGCCTGTGGATTATGTATATTTACACACTTCTCTGTGACAGTGATGTGGTAAACATCACTGTTCAAATAAAGTTGAACTGCGGCACACTATATCTATTACACCCCCAAGTGAAGAGCATAAACATTTATTCAGTTGTAAAACCTGCTCTGTTTTTCTGATGTCTTATCAGGCAAAGGCCCTGCCATTAGTACTTCCCTTCTACTGTTGGAAGGGAGGTAGACTTCACTAAAAATAGATACAGTATGAATTGGATACTTGAATCTGAGTCGTAAATTACAGTTATGACACAGGCCTTTGTGGGTGACGAGAGGACACATGCATGCGCCCCATAGTACCTCCGCTACGCCCTCCGAGAACCTAGGGGTCAGCTGTTGTTCACTGCTTACAGAACACCATGGCAACACACCCCCAATACACACCCATATAACAGGTGTGTCCTGACCCATGCTGTAGCTCAAATATTTGTGAATGCATGACACTATCAGATATGCTCCAGCTACACTCTGTGGCCAACACAGGGTTTCTCTAGTTAATAAGAAACTCTGAGTATGTGGGGAATCTACATTCTCTATGCATGCCTTAGTTTCCATTACTATGGAAATTTACGCTGAGAAAAGTCTGACAGGATGAAAGCACTATGCCATCTCACCTTGCAGAAATAACTAAATATAAGTAAACATGTTGACAAAATGTAAAGGCTGAAAAAGTTAAGTGCAAACAAATCCAAGCTGTATTTTACTGCACTAAACTTACTCACACTTTGAATCTTGCTAATAACAATTTTTCTTGATCAAAATAAAAAATGGCCACTTATGCTGCACAGAAGTTATAGAAGCTGTATTGTTAATTCACTACAAAGCAATGGAGAAACAGATTAATATAACACAACACCTAAAGTTATACCATATATGAGTTTTCAATAAGTTCAACATGGTCATCTATATGAAGTGACAGATGCATTGACAGTGGCACACTCATACTTACTGCTTTTGTGGTGAAGATATTACACAGATTGAGATTGTTTAAAGATGAGAGCAATTAAAATGGCAATGTGCCAGTGGCATCTTTGTTTACCTTTTTTCCATTAGATGCTCCCATGTTTCACAGTTCTCTGGTATGCCTCAGGTATAGAACCGCAGCGTTTTCCCTCTCCACCCTTCTCCCCTCCTCTGCTTTAGTCTCTCCCTTCCTTCAGCACTTCTCTGCTTCAGGGTTTGGGGTAGGCAGACAGTCAGGAGAGAGGAGCCTCCTCAGCCTGGCTCTCGCCCCTCTCTCTGTCACCCTGACAACCGCTGGGGTCTGCTAGCCTACCAAATAAGGCTAGCTGAAAGCAGTGATCTTCAAGAGAGACAGTGCAGTCTGCAAGTACACTCCATAACAGCAGGAATATGTCCAAGGTACCTCGGCTATGAAAAGGCCATGCTTCATTATGAGTCACCCTGATAGTGGGGAATAAAGACGAACAGTGTGGCAGAGGGCTGGAGAGTGCCTGTGTGTGTGTGTGTGTGTGTGTGTGTGTGTGTGTGTGTGTGTGTGTGAGTGTGTGTAAGCGGCAAAGTGCCTATCTGAGAATAGCTGGAAGAGCAGACCCTTCTCAGCCACCTGTTACTGGCTCACTCCCTACCCTTAGCAGCGAGGAGTTAAGGATAGCAGGGACGGATTATGGTAATTGGTAGTGACAAGGCATGAAGGCCAGGGCAGAGAGAGTAACCTGGCCATGGTTCAGTCTCTGCCATTGTGTCCCTAGATAGCCATTGAATTAAGGTGTATAGAATGCCAGAGTGCAAGGTCTGTTTGCTCTGTTTTTTTCTCCCTCTCTCTCTCCAGGAAACCCGACCGTTTGTGTATGGATCATATATTCTCTACACTAAACTGTACAAATGAAAACTGAAATCTATAATGTACATTCAAAAGCGGCAAACTCAGCAGGCCTCAATATTATAGTTTAAAGGGAATCACTCCAGGATGTCACCTGTGAATTGAACTATTACCATGAGTGATACTTCACTTATTCACTGTAATATGTTATAGTTTTTATACACACATTATCCTTACAGCATGTTTTTTGATTCAGTACTACAGTTATAAGAAGATGATGGGTCATTCAGCACTTGTTATTCAGCACTGGGAGACAATGTTACTTCTTACAATGCAATTTGTGTCCCAGTGGCAAAGGGAAGTCATTTTTGAATGTTTCTATGATGACACTGACCCATCCACTTCTTAATTATAGATTCAGTGTTGGCTATCCTGGGTATCTATGGTGAAAATTACACATTGCAATTTGGCAATAATGTTTGAGGTTTACTTTTTACAAAGTCTCTCCAAAGTATATGTTATAAATGATACAAATGTTTTATCAAAGTGAATATCACTGGGAGCTGGATCATAGCTAGCTTCAAAGCTAGCACAATGGGTAATCCCTGAACAGCAATTGGCTCCTGAACACCTACCAACCAGCCAGCTGAACATACATACAATACAATGAGTGGCACAGACATTTTTCCATAATTCCATACGCCCAGGGGTACATAAAGTCAAATATTACCCACCTAGCTTGCTCTTTGTTCAGCAAACTGAATATAATGTCTATGCCAGTGGTTCCTAAAGTGGGTGCCGTGGTGCACCCTGGTGTCCAGTGTCCAGGGGTGCTGCCACAATCTGCTCATTTCACATTCTAATTAAACATAATACATTGTACCACACAGCTTATAAAAACTTGATTTAAGTACATGTCAAAATGAGTTTATTACACATATATACTGTTCATATTTTAAAATGGCATATCAAATTGAATAGGCTATACTCACTACTGAATGTGTATTTACATTGCAAATATAGTTTCTCAACTTTCGTCAAGCGCAAATTGACATTTGTTCTCAAATATTTCCCCCCTATGAATGAAGACGACTAACTCTGGGATCCATTCAGCTCTCTCTCTCTCCACAACATCAGCTGCTAGTTTGGCCGCCAAAGCCCAAGATGAACTCACGGAATTATCTACAAATGGACTGCACAACGTACACTCGTCTCACATTGCCAGACCTATCTCTACACTGCATTTTAGCGCCGTGCCAGCACACACATGATGAACTGAGTTTGGATAGCTTTTGCCCTCTGGAGACGAATGTCCCTCCCGCTCAGAGAGTGCTGTCGATGTGCGTATGTCGAGAGAGAGAGAGAGAGAGAGAGAGAAGAGAGAGAGAGAACAGAGAGAGAGCGATATGGAAAGCACGTCGCACACATTCTGTTTCACAATCTCTCTCTCTGCTCTCAGAAGCAGGTGCAAGTTCTTATTATTTCCCTGAACGCCAGTGTCGGGGATATTATGGTTTTACCCTGACCGTCGCCGCCGCAGAGTTTTCTTGTTAACACAATAACTCGAATAGTTTCATTTTAAGATTTTCACATTTGCGATGCACCCTAGGATGAACCCTATTGATTTTGGTGACCCCATGACCTTTTCTCAGGCGCCACCATCAGTCCAAACTTAAGATGTTTGAATTAGTGTATCTCTAATGATTTTTTATATTCTTAATATTTGATCTACTGTATTCATTATTTTCATTGAAATTGTATTTTTATTGGCTCATTCTTCTTATTTGCTCATACGGACCAGGAATTGTATCAATTAGTTCAATGGAATTTTATTTTAAAATGGTGTGACTCCTTTATCAGTTTTCAATATGCTACAAATACAATTATGGTGTGTTGGTAATAGCTTACGCTCTGGCCTGTTGCAAAACATGTACTATTTTGTTTGAAGTTGGAGTGCCTTGGTCAGAAAAAGTTCGGGAACCACTGGTCTATGCTTCAACAAGTGGATATGTGCATCAGCCTAGATAACAGCTCTGCTGGATCCGACAGACAGTCACAGCCACTGCATTCAGCATGGCACTGAAGATCGCAACACCTGCAAAGACTGTGCCAAGCTGTCCCAGCAAATGGGAGCTGTCCACTGCAACATCCTGTGGTGCTATGCTTGTAGCGTGGACAAAGAGTCCTGCGCTTCAACTGCGGTGAAGGTCAAACTTCCTCAGCTGACTTCTGCCCCCAATGAAGATGCATCTAATGAAGAGGGCAGCTCCGGTGATGAGAGTTCGTCATCCTCTGACAGCAACACCCTGCCAGATGAGCAGCATGACCACCACTCTCCCAGCCAGAGTGCTGAGCGGGGTTAGCATATAGAGGCTGAGCTCGGTGAACCTCTCCAGGTCATGTGTGCAGCCAGCCACCTACCCTGCTTGAACTTGTGTGGTACATGAGTAGGTTCAGTGGGGTGTACTCTTTTGGGAGTCGCTTCACTGCACTGGTTATCCATGATGTTAGCTTTGAAGTGACATGTTAACGATATATAGAATGCTAGATAGGAATGTATCTCTAGTTAAATGAGTTAGTGCATAGCTTCAAAGCTGAAGCCAGCTGAACCTACCTATCTGTGTTTGCTGAACAAAGTGAACCAGAGAAGGTAGGTAATAGCAGTGTACCCATGTGGGTGTAGAATTTGGGAAACATTTCTGTGCCATGCATTATGATTGGCTGGCTGGTAGGTGGGCATACTGTTGTTCAGGAGCCAATGGCTGTTCAGTGATTACCCATAGTGTTAGCTTTGAAGCTCTGCACTAATGCAACTAGAGACATATTCATCTATCGATATGAATCATGTACTGTATATAAGAAGAGAGATATTAACCACCATGTCAAACATTCTTTTTCAAGAAGGAACTAACAATATAAACAAAAAGCAAAATTAAAATGTATTAATATGCAATATGACATAAAATAAACTTAAAGCTGCAATAATCATTTTCTGACCTCTAGAGGGTAGCAATGAGACATGTGGCTCTGATGTAAACAAGGCACCCCCTCCTCTATCCCAAAGCTAAAGACTATGATAGTCATGATCTCGTGATCATTGTAAATATATCACATATAAACATAACACTGTTTTAGCACAATCTTGTAACTAAGAGGTTCCCTGAAGAAAAAAAAGAAAAAAAAAAGGCATGCATAGATTACTAAATTTATCAGCTTCAACACTACTTTCTCTTGGGCATTTCCTAGTTTTTAAACAATGCAATGACCAAACAGCAAACATTAAATACTTAAGTCTTAACCTACAAACACAATACTGTTCTGACAGCACAATATTGATGTAATTGATGAGATTTCCTGAAAAAAAGTGGTCAGAACAGTATTATTGCAGATTTAAACAAATTCAATGAATGCAACATCTACACAGCTGAGATAGAGGTTAATTACAATCGAAGGACTCTCAGTGGGTTTTTAAAAGAGACTTCAAAAAAGAGTCTGCCAACCTTATTTACTCAGGGAGATTATTCCAAAGTCTATGGGCCCTAATTGCAAAAGCTTTGATTTTTAGCCCAAGTCCATGTGGAAGAGAAATCCTTTACACACTTAATAATATATTTGTGCAGGTGGCATCGGAGATGGGGTCAAAACTTGTGTTGTAAGCTCCAGATTTATTGACATTTCTGATGAAGGTTTCATAACTGAAATGTCAATAAATTGTCTCAGCACAGTGTGCTGGAATTCATTTGATTCAAAAGCTTTGATTTGAATAGTATGTGTTTGGTCTATTACTCAACTAATATGCAGTTGCTTTTTTCTCAGGCACAAATCGGTTCAAAGCACAATTGGCACACTGTGTGACAAGTGTGCTAACCTTCAAATCATAAAGAAATGCTTACAGAATGTGTGGGATGTTATGTAGCAGTGAGGAATTTGCAGAAGTTTTGGCTACTTTATTTTCAAGGTTACTACAAATGGCGCCAGTTCCCAAAGAAACAAAAGTGATTTGAAAAGAAATTTCTGTGGGTGTTCTTGGGGGCAGAATGTCTTAAAAGATAAGTTTTTCTGCTTCCTTTGTCACTGAAAGTCTCTTGTGAGGGATTTGCTAAATTAATGAAATGTGCTTACCTGCTCATTTGACCTCAGATAACTTTTTTAGTTACTTTACCACCCCTCCCACGAAGGGTTGGACTTTCAATACAAAACACGCTTTTCACCTCTGGCACATAGAAAATCAAAATACAGGTCAGGGTTGGGGGGAGGGGGGCAAGTAAAGTTTGTGTTCTGAATTTGAACCAACAACATCACCAATATATGGCATGTAGCCTACCTGAGACTTTTGAGTCATCAAAACACCACAGGATTATCCCTTTAAGTGATATACACAATAAAATAACATACAAACCTAAAAACCTTGGGAAATATGCTGTTTTTATGTTGTTGTTCATCTAAACCCAAGCCTCAGTGGTAAGGCAGCACCATTGTAAGAAAAGTTGCTGGCACCAAACCACCATCTTTAACACAGCTGACATAATCATTAAAGTGATGAGTCCAAGAGTCTGGGTTCAAAACTATTCCATGAAATTATTCTTAATCAGTGTATGGGTTGGTAGCAGGGTTAAGCTAACATGACTAGACCAGGGGATGGCGCTAATCTCACACAAACTTCAACCAGTCATTTATAGATTTGTGTGTGTGTGTGTGTGTGTGGTGTGTGTGTGTGTGTGTGTGCGTGTGTGTGTTTGCATACATGTGTTCACACTGTAAATTGGGAAAACCCAAATGACTGTTCTGAAAGCATACTTCATATGACATTCTCCCAGAGGTTCACTTTATCGCTCTGTCCATTTCCCTGGATATACTGCACTGCTCATATTTCACTGAGTTCAAAGCTTTTTCAGCTCAGAGAATGCGTGCATACATGGAGTTGGAAAGGTCTGTTAAACTCAATCATCATATATACTACCCAAACCAAGTGTGCACTTTTGACAGCTTGACTGACAGCGATGCTGCCTTTCGTGCTGGCAAGCACAGGACTTGTGCTTTGAAGCCGGGGTGAGGTAAAAGTTTCAACCTAGGAGAGGAAGCTATAGTTCTTGCTAAGATGAATGACATCTACCATGTGCATGCTGTATGTTGGGAGTACCCAAACTGTTATGAAAGCCTCTTCCATATGACATTCTATCAGGGGTTCAAGTCAACCTAATTTTGTCAATTTTCCTGGTCTGGGTGTACTACACCACAGTTCACATTTCACTATGTATTCAAAGCTTTTCAAGCTCAGCAAAAACACATTTAAGCTCTTGATCATCCAAGGTGGCCGAACACCATCAATACAATATTTGTCACTCCAAACAGATGCCATGGCTATTAGCAAAACAGCTGCTGTCACTCAAGGGCAACAACAATCAATACTTCACCTCTTACTGGGCAAGTGCACTGGAGAAGCAAGTAAGATAAACATCATACAACATATTAACCTGAGTGGAGAAGTGCTGGCAAGGCTACGTTAGTGTTCCATTCCTCTCTACAGATCCAGGAGGGTTTTTTTTATGGTCAATGTTCATCAACGGCTTTGATTTTCAAGCAATTAAAAAAGGTAAGGAAGAATGTTTTCTTTTTTTTCCATCAGAAAATCTGACCCTAAGGACTATGAAACCCATTAAAAACTGGAACCCAATGTATGATTTAAAAAAGACATTCAATACACAATATATACAATACACAGAGTCTGAAAATTAAGCTGCTTTTTAGCTGCATCACGACAACTCTACGAACACGCTGCTAGGCCAAACATGAAGACGCCAAACTGGCGCTAGATCAGACTGGGTCATCGGCATTGAAGACGGCAAACTGGTGCTAGATCAGATGGCTGTTGAAGACAACCAACCGGTGTAACAGGCAACACTAGATTCATGTGACCTGTGACATAGCCTGAGAATGTTTGGAAACACTGCCATCTTGTTTTTGTCGCTATGTGAACGGAGAAGAGAAAAATAAAGACAAAAAGAAAGAAATTGTTTCATCAAAAAATAGAAACCTAGTGAGGAAAAAAGAGACGGCAACCTATCTTCCGGATGGAGTGGATCTGCCGGTTGACCACGGGGATCAGCTCTGATGCGGGACTTGGTCAAGATCAGGAAAATCAGGAATGTGAATGAATCTATTCAACTTAGTAGACTTTTGCTATAATAGTTGCAGCAAGAACTGGACACAGGAAAGTGACTGAGGCATTTGTACGATCACAGAGAACATTGGCAACACTGAGTGTTAAATGCTACATCCAGGGCTTGGCTTGCATGATCACATTAATTGCCCGAGCTACACAGACATTGACAAAAAAGGGTAAAATATTAACTGATTGCACCAAACGGGACTGTATATTGTAAAAGTTGGAGCGAGACATGGACTTACACTGTAAAAAAATAAATAAAAAAATAAATAAAGGGAAATGCTGCGAAAAGCCAGAAGGGGAGAACTACTACTACTGTGCTCTGGACACTGTACAAAATGTATATAAATAAAGTTCAATACAATAAATAAAAATGAATAAAGTTCAATAAGTCAATTAAGTTTGACAAGTAAATAGTAGAAAGATAAAAAAAAGACTGTAGTTAGATTAACTTTTTGTTGTTGTCAAGGTAACACCCACCATTCATTCGTGTGGCTGTCTATTGCCTTGTTTTCTACTGCTGATACTGATTCTCAGATCCAAAGACCTTGGTGTGAGCAGTTTCATATATCCTATATTGGCCATTGTACTGTACACATTGTTTGCTTTGGTCAGTAAAATTCACAACTGCGATGAACACAAGCATCATAGTTTTTCCCAGGATTACTTTATACAGTAATTCAATAAAGCTCTGTGACTTGTTTTAAAGTTTTTTGGAAAACAATGGAGTTCTATTGTATGACTTCTGGAGATAGAATTATACGCCTTATCCTTTAAATGTGATTTAAATGTTGAGTAAGATTATTATTTACTGCATTTTGAGCATGCTTTGAGCACACTTTAGATTGTGAGTAAAATATGAGGTCACATATGCAACCTTTTTTTTGGGAAGTGCGTGCTCATTTTTTACTTGGTGGCACTAGTCATGCATCTATGTAATCCGACAATGTTGGGTCTAGTTTCTTAATTTCTGAAAATGTGCTCCTTTTGGAGTTATGAAGTTTTCACCAAACAGCAGCATTGTGTTTTCAATAGTGTTGACATGATACTGGAATTTCTAACTTTGATGCAATACCTTGAAAAATATTTATATTCTATACCATTTTCCTTTCCACTGGGCCCTGTTCAGTTTCTTAGCTTCATGTGAGTTTGCATCATTCTTTGTTGTTCAACTCTTTTTTAGACACATTAAAGACTACAGATTATTTCATAAACTAATCTTAGAAATTAAGTAAAATTAGCACCTATGTATC
Organism: Parasudis fraserbrunneri; assembly: GCA_900302295.1. Lineage (NCBI taxonomy): Eukaryota > Metazoa > Chordata > Actinopteri > Aulopiformes > Chlorophthalmidae > Parasudis > Parasudis fraserbrunneri. The sequence goes on along the minus strand of OMKL01141792.1, from coordinate 8,379 downwards.
ACCTTCGTATGCTTTATTATAGAGGTGTAATATGTGTTGTCAAGCGCAACAGCATCTAAGTAAGTTAATTTATTTCTGACCATAGTCAAAGTATTTTCCTATCAATTGAAACCCAGTTGTCTGATTTCTCAGGCCTGATAGCTCTGAGGGGGGTTAGCTTACTATTGGGCAACACACTTATCAACAGTTTATTGGGCCATCTTGTTTAATGCGTCTGTGATGTTGAAATGGGAGCTGTCACCAACCTCTTGAAAATCTTTAAGTTATAGAGGTCAGCGTGTTGGTCCTTTAACATTAGGTGCTTTGCTAAGTTTGTTGTGTTAGTAGCCTTCCCTGGCACTGCTCTGTAGCATCGCATGCATACAGTATGGGCTTGCTGGAATCCTTTGCCTTTCCTTGTTCATTCACCTCAAATGCTAAGTATTTCCAAACAGCACTCCTGCTGTTTTCTGCACTTGCCGTTTAACAAGCAAACAACGTGACAACAAGACCAACTAGTGACAAGACCCGATAACTGTTTTCAACTGGAGCGGATGAGGCTGTGAACGAGGGGGAAGATGGGGCTGCTCCGTATGTATGTGTGTCTCTAGCCTGTGTGTCGCTCTCAGAGTGAAGAAAGAGCAGGCGAGAAAACGCAGCTTGTATCGATAATGGCGCAAATGAGTACTGAAACCATTTAAAATATTCAGAATCAATATAAATTGAAAAATCTATATTTGGATGGCCAGGACTGGTGCTCCTGCACTAAGCAGTGTCTTGTTCAAGGACACTCGGACAAGGGTGGACACTTGGGGTCATGGGGGATTTTAATCAGAGGCCTTCCAATTATAGTCACTAACCACCAGAACACTCTGTCACCACACAACTTTATGGTGCATTAATGATCTCATTAATGATCTATTCTCTGACTGCCCTTGTCCAACAAGATCACAATTTATGCACACTTTAATGCTGTTTTGCTGGCTGTCCACCTTTTTATTATTCACAATGAAATAAGTGAACAAATATATACAAAACAGGCAAATATGTAGGGTTTAAAGCTACCATTCATAGTTTATGGGATGAGGACATAACATTGTACATAAGCACATGATTATTTTAAATTGAAATGTGCACGGGTGACATACATTTCAGTATTATAAATCTCAGCTTTTTATCATTTTAATTTTTTTCATACATTTTCAAATTGTATTTGTATGGGATAGTAGAGCAAAATTGAAATGCAAAACTGAAATTGAAATGCACTCCTCCTCTCCAACACCAAACCCACATTCAAAGATTAAAAATCAAAAAACAAAAACAAAAAAACAACACTATATCAAGAATGGATTCACATTGAAATTTGAGGGGTATACCTGCAGACCTTCCCCTTGCTTTCACATTTTTACAGGTGCTGATGCATTCATGTTTTGTGCATACCTGCAGTGACAGATTTCCTTTCCACATATTTAAATTTGTGACATGTACACCTGTAATGCGCTGCGGTATGTGTATAGCTTCCTAATACAAAACATGTGGGTTGCTGATTGGCCAACAAATTTGCATTCACTTTTCATTGGCAGGGGGTAAAACAGGCAGTACTCAATACATCACTTTTCCAAACAGTAATCCATTACCTCAAACAAATAAAACAAAAACAAAGGAAGGAGAACAAAGAAGAAAATCTCTCGCTTTCAATGCATAGCCTACATAAATATACATACATATGACATTATTATTCATCAGGTTGCCGACATGGTGAGGCATTATGCTACTCAGTCCTGTATGTTCCAAAGCCGTGATCTGAATCCCATTGTAAGCAATATTCACAAAAGCAGGAAATTAAGATGCAGCACACAGCGACTTCTGATCTGCCAGCCAGCCTATCGCAACAGGGGCCCTGTTCAAACCTGTATTTTGTATCCAGATATATCCAGACTGTGTCTTGATCCAGTCGAGACGGATTTCAGTTCACACCTGGTATCAGAATACGTCTCACCATGCATCTTGAGAGACCACTTGTGATCGGATTTTGTTTCCCCGCTCAATATGTAAATAAACACACTGGCCTATGCCTTCATCACTAAATCTGCATGTGAATTATGTAATGTAATAGAGCACAAACAGTGTTTCCATTACAATTTGAAGTTGTAATGGAAACACTGTGTGAAGTACTTTTTCTTTAGAGAGACTGCACAACTTTTCAAATGCTTCCCAGCAATGAAAAAGGAGGCACATCACACTAAATAACAGTTATTTTCATAATATTTTCATAATATTTTCATAATGCGCACTGCTGTGTGATTCTCCTCGTCTTGATTCCCCTCTCTTCTCTCTCTCTGCCATCACCTTTCACTTTTGAAGCTGATAAGGAGGTAAGATGATCTCTACACAACAGTGCCATTTTTACGTGTGCAGGCGGCTATCCACTCGTTCTCATCCTTCCACATTCTCACCGTGGATATTATACCTCACCAGGAATATGCACGAGGGAACGTACATGTCATCTGCATTTTCAAGTGGGCCAATATGCAAGGAGACAACTGTAGCTTTTTCAATTAGTGACCCCAAGTGCCCAAAGAACCCAGAGACCCCCATGCACCTTCCTTGTGTATTAATTCCATACGTACATCATCAACTCAAGCATCCTTTACAACCTCCACAGTTTTATCACTACTAATAATATTTGTCAGTTGTGCTGAAATGAATGAATGTATTTTCAAAGCACAGAACACACACGTGTAAATTAATTCAATACGGTGTTTTGAGCAGCGCATAGGTTGATACTGTCTCTTGCGCTGGCACAATGAATAATTGTTTGGGGAATGCTTGTGGTTTAAGGCACGGGGCTGCCAAAGGGGCGTGGTGAGTGCACATTATAATAGAGGATTCTGATGACATAAAAACTCTATTCTACAACGTCAAAATAAGCAGGGTCTGGATCCATGATTCTGATCGGCTAGTAAGCGTCACGTGACCTCCATTTTGCGGGGTAAATCACACGATCTATCCCGCTTGGGACCGCATTTTTTTGCATTTCACAACTATGTGTCTTTTTTTAATAATATCTAGTAGTCTAACTGTTGTAGAAAAGCAATTAACCCCTCGAGGAAGGGTTAATTGCTTTAATCTGTTATTTATTTATTTATTTTTTACTATGACTGTGGTAGTAGGCTTCATATACATACATATATATATGACCAGTGCATATATATATATATATATATAAATGAACATATCTTTCTTTTCCCCAAAGAAACACCTTTTATCGTAATGAAGACATGGAACACTGTTTTAGCATGCCACTGACATGTGCACATGTTTTTCATTTCTTTTACATTGTGGTGAGGAGTTGTATCTGTGCCTTATCAGTGGGGATGGTGACTTATCATTAGGGGCCTGTATGGGCCGATGGTACCGGCCGAGTGACACATCTAGCGAGTTGGTTATAGATGACTGCCTGTGGTAGGGTAGATCTCACTACAACCTGCGATGGGTGTGACTGCCACATTTGCCCGCATTTTATCTCTCCATAACCGATACACTGAGAAAACCTTAAATAAATCGTATTGAAAAAGAAATACAAATGCAGGGTCATTTCACATACCTTCCTGAGGAGTCTGACTGGTAATATTCCCAATTACTCGCCTATTAACGTATTATACTTAATTATACTTGTGGAATAACAGTGTCATAACACATCTATAACACATACTTTGAATGACGTGGTGCTGAGGGAGGTGGGCATACTGGGAGCCCAACCTCTGAAGTATTTTTGTGATAATTGGGATGATAGATGCGAGAGAGAGAGAGAGAGAGAGAGAGAGAGAGAGAGAGAGAGACTTGGAGACATGTGGTTCTTGTTTGGGCCACAGTGTGGAGAGATGGCAGGCCTGGTTTCTCTTTGCTCCAACCTGCATCTGCGCTCTAAACATCCCCCTGATTATTAAACAATATGGACGACTCTTATGACCCCTCCATGTGAACCAGAAACACGCAAACAACACGAGGATCCCAACAAGTAAACCCACACCATCCTCTTCATCCTCTTCAAATAAACCCACACCATCCTCTTCATCCAACCTTCATCAAATCAGAGGTTGAGAAAAGATCACTTTTTTTCACAGACACAGACACACTTACACCCCAGATTTAAAGGACACATTTTCAAATGTACAGTAACATATCTTTGAACACACTATGTTTTTCTTTGGTAGAAAACACCAGATTGTATGTTTTAATATATGCCAGGCCATGTTTCCCAGCAGGCCTTGCGCCGGTTGTAACTGATAGGGAGCAGATTTGCGTTGTGCCTCTGGGTCTGTGGGCCCTGTGCTGTGTGTAGTAAAGTTAGACTGGAAAACCATGTGAACGGCAAACCACAGCCCGCCTTGTGTCTGTGTGAGGAGCCTTAGGCCACACCCCCACACAACAGCACTGCCCTCTGGGCTGTGTGTTGCCTCCATATGCACACACCTCAGAAAGCACTCTGAGGCAATGTTGGAGAGTAACTGTGGCATAAACTTCTCCTATATTTGTTTTTCATTTTACCTAATTCCTGTCGTCACACCTCAGCAGTGAAAGGTGAATGCTCAGCAATATGAGGTTATGTGGTTATATGTACACTGTTGAATCCCAGCATGTGGCGCCTCACTGAATGCTGTCCAGTCGTTACGCTACTGTAGAGATGTAGGACATTTACAGCTCTCAATTCCAATTCAAATGATGTTATTCCTGCTGCATGCTTTGACTCAATTATACATGTCCAGGAATTTTATCAAGTTATTGCCTGAAAAGAACAAGCAAAAAACTTTCCCTGCAGAAATTGAACACCGCAAGTTCCCAGTGGCAAATTATGGCTTTGTATTGACAAAGATGTCTGTCAGTGGGATATATGAATCCTTGAGCTGAAGAACCATTTTAAGTTTTCATATGAACAATGTTTTCAAACCTAATTATGTCACTGAATGACAGGATATTATGGATTTACCCATAATAAGAACCCTATCGATTTTGGCGACCCCATGACCTTTCCTCTAATGCCACCATCAGGCCACATATCATATCCTTCTTGTGAACACGATAACTCGAATAGTTTTCATTCTAATATTTTCAGATTTGTGGTGCACATTCATAACCACTATAGGATGAACTCTATTATTTTTTGTGACTGCATGACCTTTCCTCTAGTGCCACCATTAGGCCAAACTTTCAATTTTAGAATTAGTGTATCTTGAATACTTTTCATTCAAATCTTTTCAACTTTGCAGTGCACATTCATGACCCCTAGAGGAAGAAGCATATTGATTTTGGTGACCCCATCACCTTTCCTCTAGCGGCACCATCTGGCCAAATGTTCCAATTTTCACATTAGTGTATCTCCAACAGCTTTCATCCGAATCTTTTCAAATTTGCGGTGCACATTCATGACCACAAGAGGAAGAATCCTCTTGATTTTGATGACCCCATGACCTTTCGTCTAGCACCACCATCAGGCCAAATGTTCAATACTTAAATTAGTGTATCTCCTGATCCAATTTCCACCAAGCTTGACAAATATATTTGCCTTACCATAGCAAGGAGGCCTGTGAAGTTCTGAGTCATCTAAAAAACTAAAAACACTAACTACTGCTCAATGGCTCGAATTAGGGGCATGGTCACAAAAGGTGGATTGAGAATTGGGGCCATTCGGGGACATACCCGCTGTCGGTCACCGACAGCACATGTCTACAACTTCAAATATATGGGCTGTCCAAAAATCTTCAAAATGGACATATATGGGTCTTTGTCTCAAGGGTTAATGTGACTGAGTCTCAAACCTAACAGAATCCTATGAGGACTGTGAATGGCACACACAACACTTAACAACGGTCTGGGCACGTGTGGGAGAAATGAGCATCAAGCCCAGAGACTCCTCATACACTCGATGGCAACATAAAGTCCATACATGATGAATAAAAGATGAAAGACAAAAGCAGAAAGAACCGAAGGAGAATAATGTAAAAGCCTGATACTCTCGTGAGTCCCACTGCATTTATCAACTTGCATTTTTGTTGTTATGTATCTATCTTTTAGGTTCTATCATGTCCAGGTGCTGCTGCTGCTTGCCTGCATAACATACATGCACATACAGAGCAGTGTGTAAGAAACATCATAATACCCACACCAGATTAAAAAGCTAGAGGGGGTAGTTCCTATCTACACAGTACCATCAATGCGTTCTCACAATGCAAGTTTTCTACCCAGAGGACAACTCTGCTTCCTCGTCATTTGAGATTCAGCGGTGGTTGGAACGCCGATCTTTACGCATTACTGCCATTCACCTCATCACAGAATAAATTGGGAGCCTCTAGGAGGCGGTATACACATGAGAACAGTCAATTTCCCTTACACACATTCATACCAACACATGAAATGGTGTTGTGCGGTGAGGAACCGGATACTTCATAAGTGCACACGGTCCCATCTCTATGACCCGCATGCAAAGCCCAAAGAGCTTACTGTAATCACAAGTATCTGTGTGTGTTCATCCGTAATCGCGATAATTCTTCCCCAATTCGGAGGATAGGTTCGCCATCAGCCAAACATCTACTCCTTAAACCGCGGTCAGCGTTTAAATGATTAGTCTGTTTGGGAAGATGGTGACTGACATGCTCTTGGAATGAATGACATAGGTGAGGAGGCGAGGAGGACGAGGAAGCGAGGAGGCGAGGAGGCGAGGAGGCGAGCTACTCGGTCTACAAGCAATATTACAATGAGTCTCTTCGGTCTACATGATATTCTCCTAGCATTTATGACTGGAGGGCGGGTTTACAGGTCAACGCCCGCTGCAGCGTGGGTGTTGCATCTCTCCGAGAGACATTCTAGTTTGACCTGGTCTTTGATTGAACTCGTGTCTTTACAATATTCATCCCAGCTGGTTTTTTTGGTTCTCAGCATGTTTAAGTGGGATGCAATGTTCCAGCCCCCGGTCCGCCTGGATTCCCCTGGCCTGATGTCATCCCTCCATCCTCCTCTCTTAACCTCATCTGTGGGAAAAGCAGAGTGGGAAGCGAGAGAGAGAGAGAGAGAGAGAGAGAGAGAGAGAGAGAGAGAGGAATTGGTAAATGGTAAATGAGAGAGAATTGAGCTGTATGTTCTAATGGCTAGGTAGACCTCACCTCTGTCTGTCTGTCTGTCTGTCTGTCTGTCTGGGAAAGGAACAGACCTGGCTGGAGATCACACACATCGCCTCAGCCTGCGCCGGACCACAGAGGTCGTGTGTGTACCTGTGGTTACGTATTTGTGTGTGGGCTTGCATAACTGTGTATGTTTGTATGTGTGTGTGTGTGTGTGTGTGTGTGTGTGTGTGTGTGTGTGTGTGTGTGTGTGCGTGTGCACGCGTGTGCGTAAGAAAAGCTTTAAATGGGAGCATAAGAAAGGATGTGTTTCTTGGATCACCTGGGTGTTAACCTGTCGGACACTAATGACGCTAGCTCTAATGATGCTGTGGTCAAAGTGGATCACTCTGGGTGGCAACCGTCAGATAGTACTGATGTTTTCTTTACCGTATGATCACTCTGGGTGGTTACCTGTTGGACGTAGTTGATGCCATCTCTACTGATGCTGTTATGCCCTGTTGTCTTTGCTTACCTATTATACCGTTCTATGATTTTCCTTGTATTGTTTATCATCACTATTATTTTTATACCTTTTACTTTGTCGAATTTGTTGCCCACTTCACCTATTGCACGTCTGGCGTTCTGGTTGGGGGGATCTCCCATCGAATTGCGCATCTAAGGTTTCTTCCCTTTTTCCCTATACAGTTTTTTTCTGTGGGAGTTTTTCCTTATTTTCTTTGGGAGTTTAGCCAGGGGGTGTTGTACCTGTGTGGGCCTGTGAAGCCCATTGAGACATGTATTGGTTATTTTGGGCTGTACAAATAGATTTGACTTGACTTGACTTGGATGAAGAGGATGGTGTGAGAACACATGGAGAGGGAACAGAAGGAGGCAGTCCGAAAGATGGTGCATGACACCACAGATGGCGGACGTATGGGAAGAAGAAGCAACGCAAGCTGTGCCAACGGCGTGAAAATGGTCACAGTTACAGTTTCTTAAAGGGGGGGGGGTGGCTCTTACACAGACACTGTCATGGACGCTCTGAGAGAGCTGAACGAGTCTCGCCAGTGGAACATCATTTCTGTGTCAGAATGTACAGAACACGTTTAATCTCGTGGAGGATGTAACCTCCCATTTCTATGGGGCAGAAAGAACGAACCAGCTGTAAGTCGACAATACCCACGTCTTGTGAGACCCACGTGACGCAACCCCACGTGACGCAACCCCACGTGACGGGGGGAAGGGGGAGGGAGTTGAATCATCTCACTTATGAAAAGTCTCTGTTGTAGCCAGCTACTGG
>OMKL01141791.1:0-10486 GCA_900302295.1 Parasudis fraserbrunneri | reverse complement strand
CTAATTGGAAGGCATTCTTTTTATATATATAAACTTAATGACATAGATTAGTCCCAAACGGTCTGCTCTATTTCAGCATTGGTCTGAAAGGTTCAGGGCTGATTTAAAACAGTAGATGGCGTGTTGAGCCAATTTCAACCCATGAAATGTCGATTTTTATAAATTTGGTAAGAAATGTCAATATTAACACCAGCATTGATATGTTTCATCACAGTACAGTAATATAATTTAGATCACAGCTCCAAAAACATGTTTATGTGTGCAGTTACTCTTTAAAAGCTAAACCAAATGTTAAAGCCTTTTCAGGTGTACAGCCTCACATATGAGATTTGAATTTTGAGAATTACACAGTCTAACTGTTTGTTCAAATACAATGCAAAACAAAATTTAAAGGCGGCGTGAATGCATGCAAAGTCAGTTGAAAGGGGCGAACAGATGCAGCTTCGCTCTTGGCAGCGCGAACCGTGTTCACTCGAGTTGAAAATGTTTCAGCTTGAGCGAGAAATTCACCAGGCGTGATGGAGCAAATACAGGTATATCTTCACAATGAATATGAAACAGAATGCTACGAATGCTCTGTAGCCTATAGAGATTGAATAGGTTACATTTAGAGATGGTCTCATTTTTGTAAATATCAACAATGCCACTGTTGAGACAAAACTCACTAGCATGTATTCACACCAGTTTTGCTAATGATCAACTATCAAACTGACACGAGTAAAGCGAGACAGTATTTCTCTTCACGTTGTATATGAACATGCAGTAATGATATCACAATAGCTACTGAAGTGGTAGAATTATTAGATTGAATTTTAAGAAAGCATCCCAGAAAACTTGCACCTGAAAGGGTTAAGAGCCCATAAAGTCATAATCTGTTTAATGGTAGATTTTTCCTTTAATGTTAATCCCTATGTACTGATTAGGAATAAAAACGGATGTTTTTGTTGTTGTTTTTAGGTGTACCAGAGCACCAAACCTCTAAAGATTGGTTACTATGAGAACGACGGCTACCTGCAGCCGTCCCCAAGCATGGCTCGAGGCTTCAGAGAGGCCAAGGCTCTGTTAGAGCAAGCAGGACACACTGTAAGAAACACACTGGAACATACTGTATGTTCCACACACACACTACCATAAATCAACCAGTATTCCTTTAATCCTATCTGCTTTTATTTTTCCTTTAATGTTAATCCATATGTACTGATTAGGAATAAAAACTGATGTTTTTGTTGTTTTTAGGTGTACCAGAAATTAACCAGTATTCCTTTAATCCTATCTGCTGTCTCTCTTTCTCTCTGTGTATTGTCTGTGTAGTTGGTACCCTACTCTCCCCCTAGGATTATACATGCTATGCATGAACTGATTGTGAGGGGTGTCCTGGGGGATGGAGCTGCTACCCTGCTCAGCAACCTGTGAGTTCAAACCTCTCTTTTAACAGACTAATGTCATCTTTACACACAGCATTGACACCAGTTTATTGGCGGACCTGGACTGGGTCTGATTCCTAACAACCTAGGAGAAATGCCAGAGCTGAGCTGGTATTTGTTTCTTTGGAAAGTGAAGCCGGAGCAAATGCCATGGTTATCATTTGGTGTGCCACTACAAGCGTTTCATCACCTGTGTGCACAGTGCATGTGGGAGTTGTGTTATCTACTGTATCTGAGAGCTATTGATTCCCACAGACTCTTCTCTGCAGTATAAAAATGATCATACCAAGTAAAAGGCGGATAAAGAACGCTTGTGGAAATTGATAATGAAAAATTCTACATTGGGTGTGAGTCCCAGGGCAGCAGTATAAAAAGATTATGATTCAGCTTTTTGATTAATTTGGACAAAAGGTAACTGTTGTTGGTATGCTGTTTTTAGGAAGGGAGGCCCAGTGGACTCGTGTCTCCGCCCACAGACTCTCCCTTATGGTCTACCAAGTTCAGTGAAGAAACTCCTCTCCGTTCTCCTCAAACCCCTGGTGAATGTTATCTTGTGCTCTGACAGGCAGATATGCATTGTTCTCTGAGAAACGCTGTTACTCTCTCACAGGGATCCAGTGTGTAACTGGGCCGAAGTTACTAATGCAGTTTTAACAGTTATGTGCCTACACAGTTATGTTTTTTCTCAGAGTGATTGTTGAAGTGTGTGATATTATTTGCCTCTCTTCCAGTTTCCTCGTATCGCTGCATCCATGAGTGCTATCCGTGGAGTCGGGTGAGAAAAATCAAAATCTTTGTTGTGCCGTTTGCTCTTTGTACCTAATCAGACCTGACATGGTGCAACATGCAAAAACATATTAAGCATCTTCCTATTGTTCTCAGGACAGTTCAGGATCAATGGAAACAGCAGGCTGAGATTGAGGTATTGATAAAACCTTTGGTCATGACCCACATTTGTGTGGATTGTTAACTACTACTGCTCAAAATGTGTGACAACCATGGTAATGTAGCTCTCTGTATTTTAATAGGACTACATCCATGAGACGATAGCGGAGTGGAGGAGGTGTGAGATGGACGTGCTGCTGTGTCCCGTGCTTGGACCAGCCTACAACTTCTACTACTGTGGGAAGATTACCTGTACGTTTCACTGTGTACATATTTGCTCACTCACTCACTTTCCTACTTTATTTGTTATTTCGCAGGGAAAATTGGGGTATTGTAAGAAGTGATGTAGCACAAATGCAAAAACGAATGAATGGGAAAACCTGTATACAGTAAACTATCAAATCTGTTGAAATATTTATCTCATATAAAGACATATTTTTATAAAAAATATATTTTTCTGTCTTTAATTCTCTCTTGCCAGGTGCATTCTCCAACACCGTTCTTTACAACCTCCTCAACTTCCCTGCCGGTGTCGTACCTGTTTCCACTGTGACAGCGGAGGATGAGGAGGAACTCAAGCACTACAAGGGAAACTTTCAGGATCCCTGGGACAAGATCTTTAAAATGGTAAGGATGGAGTGTCAAATACACAACTTCTACTTTGGCTTCTTCCAAATACACATCTGCCCAGTGTTGGGGTCCTAATCTATTACACATTACTTTTTTACTTCTCTCAAAAGTAACAAATTACTGTACAGATTACTCCCTGGGGAAAGTAATTCGTTACACTACTCGTTACATTAAATTTTTGCGTTACATCTAAAACTGTCTGCGATGCATTCTCACCAGAGAGTTCTATATTTCACTCAATTGACCAGGATGTAGAGGTTTGTTGTACCAGGCTTTGCATGTGCCTTGGTGAAGAGAGGGGACCCTTGGCACACATCTGTGTCCTTGCTTTATTTCCCCTCTTTTCCTCTCGCAGCCAGCACTTTAAACTTCAGCAGGATGAAAACAAGCAGGAAACTAATGGAATGTTTCAATTCACTATTTGGTAATTATGCTAGTAAAGAATGAATAATCTATCTCCTCCATGTGCAATTCAAACTTCAGCATTATGACAGCAAACAAAGATATACAAGAGGATGAAAAGAAGCGGTAAGATAGGGGCATTTTGTTGATATGTGCATAGCATTGATATGTTTATATGGTTATGCTAATAAAGAGGGCATAACTGCAGCATCTATTTGAATCCAGTGCAATAGAACAGGTAATTTATCAGCTTTGTCTGATTTGCACCAAACTTAAAACGTCCTTGAGATGCAAACTTTTGCGTCACTCTGCCACATGGTGGTGCTATGTACAAAATCACATGATGGAGACATGAAATTTGCCACAATGACATATGTGTGCCAATGCCTCACAACAAATTACTCTCTAGTTGACCAAATGGTAGCGCTACAATCAAACATCAAAATGTACAACTTTGAAAAGTAATTACTTGTACACTGTAAGTTAGACTGACACAAGACTTTAGACACATATCCAGCTATCGTTAGTCTACAACACTGGTCTTTGCCACCGGATAATTGTATAAAGACAGTGGATACATTGCTCAGGTTAAAGCACATGTCCAGGCAGCAAAAAGCAGTAAAAATGGGCCGTCACCTGCAGCTAATTTGGTCACAGCTTATCATGAATTTTTGTGTTTTTCTTTTTTTTTTATATACTAACTGAGCAAACATATGTGTGCTTCATATGTGTGCTTTTTTCACCTTAGAAATATTGCAAAACTCCGCTCCATCATATCGCACTCTGAGCTAGAAATGTCCAGGCCCCCATTTACATCACTGAACTCACCCGTCCCTACACCAACAGCCGCTCACTCAGATCTGCCGATCAGCACCTCCTGGTGGTCCCGAGGTCCAGGCTCAAAACAAGGGGTGATCGAACTTTCGAGGTGACGGCACCAAGGCTCTGGAATGCCCTCCCACTGGACCTGCGTACTGCCCCCTCAGAAACATCTTTTTTTTTTTTAAAAACAGCTCAAAACATATATGTTCAGACAGACTTTTGGTCATACATAGACATCCTTTAGTTTTTAGTTATTGACTGCTGATTTTATTTAATTATTTTATTTTATTTTATTTTATTTGTTTCATTGTTTTAACTGCTTGATGTTGTTGTTGACATTTATTTCTGATTTTATATTTTATGTTATGTTATGCTGTTTTTATATGTCATGTTATATTATGTTATGTCATGCTGTAAAGCACTCGTGCTGTGAAGGGTGCTATATAAATAAAGGCAATTTATTAATTCATGCTTCCAGACGTGGAGTGCTAATGACAGTAGATACGCTACATTTTGTGATGTAGACCAGCCTATCAAATAATCTAACTGCATGCTGCGTCCCATCTTACTGAAATGGTTCTTAATTTTTGTTGGTTCACAATCTATGGAGATCATAATTGGATCTGTCTTACGTATGTTAAACTGAATGAATGAAAACGATGAATTTCGATAGCGTAAGTGTATCCATGTGGATGGAATATCTGTGTTATGACATGAACATAAAATAGCCATTCATTCATATTTGGACAACTAATTGTCCTATAATGATGCCATGGACGATACAGGCAAGGCATATACATTATATTGCCACTTGATCTCCACAGAGCCCCGGTGTGGACTTTCCTCAGTCATTACAAAATTGTCAAAACGCTGTGCCTTGGCGCACTGTTTTTAAAGACGATGAGGGAAGCTGATATGGTTGGTTGTAATGGAAGCCAGACCCAACCCTACCTGCTAATAGTATGTTCCTCCTGCTCCAACCCTTTTCATAACTGTGCCACACTGCGCCAGCTTGTGTTCCCAAAACATCATCATTGTTTTCAAACAGTAAAATGGTCTATAGGCCTAATGGTGCTCCAGTATTAATGACAGCCATACTTGTTCAACACTTTACTGGTGTATTACAATACTGCAGTTCCTTTATTGATCAGTAGATGGAGGCAGTAACCTGGATAGTTTTGCTGGGTGCTGGATTGGTATTGACTGGCTACTTAAGTTTGTGTGCAGGCTGTGACGGGAGCAGAGGGGTTACCTGTGGCTGTACAGTGTATAGCCCTGCCTTGGCAGGATGAGCTCTGCCTGCGCCTTATGAAGGAGGTGGAACAACTGGTCAAACAGAATGGAAAGTGAGAGAGAGATGGAAGAATTGAGAGACTAAGGATGGAAATGATTACAATGATTGTTCAATTAAATGCAGGGTGATGTATTACTTTCCAACAGAAATATTAGTTGTTTAATCTAAATTTAACTTACATCCAGAGTTGCCAGAATAAAAATAATAATGCATTTGTAATTCACATTTTGTATAATTTACCATGGCAAAATATTTGTGTCAACATCAGTTGTTTTGCAGAGTTGTTTTTGGCCTACACAATAAAATAACTGTCAACTTTTTATTTTTAGATTGATGAGTCAGTTACATGGGATTACATAGGATTTGCAGAGAATTATCTGCCACACTACCCCAGTATACTCGCTTAAAGTTACTTGCAACTATTCCTATCATGCCAACCAAGTTGCCACAGCTCATTGGCCATGGATGTTTGTCACCTAATGATGCACAGGCACATCTTCCAATGTCTTTTAGAGGCTGTAGCGGGTATGTTTTTTAAGCTAGCACGAAACTAGAGAGTCTGTAGATACCTGCCATGTCATGCTAGCTTGCCAGGAAAGGGGTTAAACATTTCTCAAAATACAACATTTTGAAGGTCGAAAAATGGGCATGGCCATTTTCAAAGGGGTATCTCAAGATATCTCAGGATATCTGAATACAAATGGGCTCAATGGAACCACAAGAGCCTCCCACTCACAGGTAAGCCCAATTTATGCTAGTCCCATGCAGTTCTGGGCCAACATCATGCAGTTTGTTGCATGCAGTAAAAATATGTTATTTTTTGTATTATGTATTTTTAGAATAATGAAACAAGGTGAAGGCAGACAGCGAAGGTACACAGTGAACCTTTTTGTTTCATTTTTACCAAGTTTACTTGTACTTTCACCTACAATTTCCACTCTTTCTGGCCCTGTGAACCTGAACACCACATATGTAATATAAATGTGCAGGGGTGGTGCAGTTTACACTCTGTGAAAATGTGTTCCTTTGCATATTCTTCACAGAAAATTATAAAAAATTTAATTTTAAAAAATTATAATAATTATAATGAGTCTCAGGTTTAAAAAATAATTAATTTCTCTTTAAGTAAACATTGAAAACGGATCCCACAGACCCGAACACCACAGAAGGGTTAAATGATGTGCATCATGTCCTCATTTCACTTAAAAAAAAAAAAAAAACGTGCTGTTATAAATGGCCATATTTATTCATCAATATTTCGTTACAGCTTGAGTCAAAATTTATATAGATCTGCAGATTCCTCAAGATCTCTACATTCAGTTGATACCTCTATCTTCACTCTAGCTTTAAAATGGAGCCTGCTAGAGCCTCCAAAATAACAATACTGATAGGGTTAACTGCCTGGCACTGTACTGCAACTTGCATTGCATTGCAGAACTTGCCAGCATAGCACATGTCCTCAATTTACATAGAGAAGGAGGCCTGCACTGAATATGAATAATTGAAAAAAGAAATGCATTGCATATTTCAAACCTGCCTTTCTCATTATATAACAGGTCTCACACAAGACAGTTGTTGGAGAAAAAAAACTTGCTGATCTTTTAAGCCTACTGTGAGGGCAAATTATTATAATCTTTCACATGTGATAAATAGTCAGAATATTCTCTATTGAATTATTGTAATCCTCTCTTTCTCTAGTGCATATTGTTTGCTCAAGGCCCTCTCTGGCTCTGAGTGTAGGTAAACTGGCCATAAACCTGTTTTCAGCCAGTCAGCAAATATTATCAAGCCATATATCAACGCTGTATGGAATATATTGTATTCTTAGTATCGTACACAATTTAATGCAAATTCTCTGTATAAAAGGGCACCTCGTGAAGCTGTTTTCTGAGAGAAGCAGAGGACAGCAGTGAGCATATTACGTTTGTCTCTTGTGTTACATTTCTGAAACTTCCCTAAAACAGAGACAATGATTTTTGTAATCTGTAAATTGATAATTTGCATTGAAACACCAAATGGATATTGTAATGGGTAGAACATACAAGCTGTAACTCTTCTATGTTCTGTACCGAGCAACTATTGCAACATTTGCTGCTGTGTTAACAGCTAAGAGCTATTATTACAGTTAAGGAAAAAGAGGATGTAGAATAGTGCATTGCTGTAGAAACAGCTGAAAAGGCTATTATAGCAAACTGGACGAAGGGACTTGCGAAATTGTAGTAAAGATCGGAATAGCACAAAATAAGGAAGTAACCAGAACATAGGAAGGAGAATATTTTGTCTGGACATATGATGACTGGCCATAGAAATTAGTTGAGTTGACCAGGTGGCGAAACATAATGAATGATGTTGAAATGCTTATGATGAAGACATTTTGATGAAGAAAACAGTTGAAGTATTATTATGCACTTAAGCATGCTAATCAGTATAACCAAAGTAACATGATTAATGTTGATTAATGTTGGAAGGAACCTCATGATTGGGAAAGTGAAGAAATGTAATGAAAGTAAATAGAGATTAACTATGTGATACTAAGTTGACACTGTAAAGGTTAAAAGGTTGTAACAAGAGTTCTGTGTATAAGAGATAGGCCAGAGAGTGGAGGAAATGAGATCATAGGAAAAACCAAATATAGGCAAATAGACAAATAATAACGATTGGTCAACAATGACTTAATGGTTTGATGGGTTGGTTAAGAGAAAGAAGGTAGACCTTGAAAGCAGCATAAAAAGAGCTGCACAGCCACACAAACGTTAGAGTGCTGGAGGGATTTCAGTCACACTGGACCATCCTAGCACAGAGGACCAGAGGACTGCTACATGCTGAAGACTTCAACTCATCTTTGGACTTAGAAGATTTTCCACATCTCCAAAGACTCAGAAGAAATTCTGGACAAGCTTTTGAAACTAAGAAGAACCATTCAGATGCCCGGATAGAAGACTGACCTGTGAGAGTGGAGTGGTCCCTGAGATACCCTCGAAGGTCCACTGGACCTACAGACGAGGAGTTTGGGATTTAAAGACGAAACAGCGTACTCAAAGGAAGATTTCAAAGGGATAAAGACTTGGAAGAAAAGGCAGTGCATGTGAGCAGACATCAGCCTCCAGTTCTCCACTCTCCCTGCCTGGGGAGGCAGCTGGCCCAACAGGGCTGGCCTAGCTACTGGCTAGGATAGGATAGGACTGGGTTTTTCTGATCAATTGATTCTGCCTCTCTTATGATTCCAAATGCAGAACCTATATCAGTTACAGCTTATTACCAGTCATTTTATTATTAGATGTTATTATTTGTATTATTTTGCTACCAAGCTGTAACACTATGCCAAAGCTTTAAATAAACTAAAGAAATTGTACTTAAAGTATATGTTGTGGACAGTGAATACTTCACCCCTAGATGGGGGTGATTTAAGAGGGTTTCTGAGTGACAGTAAAGGAATTGTGTCAAGTGTGCTTAGCTATACAGAAGTTCTAAAGGTTTATCCTAATACTAGAAAACTAACATTTCCCTACAGCAAAAGTATACTTGCTTGTTAATCCTAATTCTAACAACCACACCAACAGACTCAATTCAAAGAGGAGAGCTGTCGTGAATGATAGTGACTATTGCAGGAAGGCCTGGGTCGATGTGGCTATCCACCAGGCAATACAGTAGCTGAAACGGGGAAGGCTATAAGAGGTAGACAGTGAGTAGTTAGATGAATCTCTTCGCCAAACAGCAGCTCAGATCCTATCTTGAGGAGGCCCTGAAGAGTAGGGGTTTCCAAGGAGGAACGTTGTTCGGTAGTCTTGTACAAGGCTAAAATACCGGGATTGAACACTATTCAGATTCTATTCAGATTATAAAATAAACAGTCTTCCATTGCTTATATCATTTAGAAAACATAACCGTTAACTTAATAAAACAAATCTAAAATAAAAATTAAAAAAAGGCTCATGTAACATTACTTCATTAGGAATGGAGCAGAATGTCAAGCTTTGGCGCGGTACATCTACGAACATGGGGAGCGTGTTGTTTACCACTTCACGGCCACTTGAAGCAGATGACACCTGCACCCGTTTTAAAAGGCAAAGAAGTCAGCCAAGATTGCTTTCAACTTCGGTCAGAATTTGCAAATGAGACGAAATCAATTTTCGTAACATTGTGGGCCACACACTGAGCAGCACAATGCAAACAGCACCGTTTTACATAACTGGCAGCAATATTGCTAATCTCAACTATTCCTCCAACTGTTTGCCGCGGTGTAAATTCACCAGTGAAAGTGGTGATAGTCACTTTGTGGCGCGGTGTTGCAGCCTCAGCAGTTTCCCTTGCTGTGTAAATTCAGACATAGTGACAGTCCCGTCTTTTCCCGGGCCGATGCTGAAACCGGGACAGACTTGTATATACATCAGCCATCTCATCAATCAACAGCTGAGTGCTTTCCAGGGTCAGGGGAGACACTAATATCTCGGGCAGACATGTGGATTTATGACTGTGTCAGTCAGTCTCTCCTGTCCGCCCATTTTCACTGGCACTCCTCTCTTCTCCTCTCCTTCCTCTCCCTCCTCTCTCCTCTCCTCCTGATCCTCTCCCCTCTCTCCTCTCCTCTCTCCTCCCCTCTCTCTCCTCTCCTCTCTCTCCTCCCCCCTCTCTTCTCCTCTCCCTCCTCTCTCCTCTCCTCTCCTCTCCTCCCGATCCTCTCCCCTCTCTCCTCTCCTCTCTCTCCTCTCCTTTTTCCTCTCCCTCCTCTCTCCTCTCCTCTCATCTCCTCTCTCCTCCCCCCTCTCTTCTCCTCTCCCTCCTCTCCCCTCTCTCCTCTCTTTTCTCCTCTCTTCTCCTCCTCCTCCTCTCCCCTCTCTCCTCTCCTTTTTCCTCTCCTCTCCTTTTTCCTCTCCTCTCCTCCCCCTCCTCTCTCCTCTCCTCTCATTCATTTGATTTTATTCTCCTTCATCTTTTTATCTCTTCACATTTTATTTGTATAATTATGGTGGAAACATGTCGGAGTGTGAGTGTGTTTTGTTCGCTCACATATGATACACAAGAGGATACA
>OMKL01141790.1:0-15839 GCA_900302295.1 Parasudis fraserbrunneri | reverse complement strand
TAACATCAATGCTAGCCCATGTATCTCCACTCTGCTTCAAAATGCTACACTGGCAATGTAAAAACAAGAGCAGGGATCCTTGGCCCACACTGCCACTTAAGAGGCATTTGTGGCATATTGTCACAGCTCAATATTGTGAAGAAAAAAAAAAAGAGAGGATAACACAGTACTAGGTCTATACCAGTACAGGTACACTATGCAATACAATTTCTGTGTGTGTGTTGTGTGTGTGTGTGTGTGTGCGTGCATGCGTGCGTGTGCGTCAGTGGAATTAAACCATGGTGACCCACCTCCATCCATGTCCCTGCTGGGTGGCTGCGTCTGAGTGGAGTGTTTCCAGGGGTGACTCAGCAACAGCTGACTGGTGGGTGGAGCCGTGGATGGCCACGCCTGGAACTTGCTGCCATGATGACGGAATAAGAATCTGCTGAGTGCCAGCGGGCCAGGCCTGCTGAGGAGGAGAACACAAACACATACAAATACTCTTCAGTTAAATATGTATGTGATATCCAGAGCCAACGTTCAGACACTTTAACATGAGGAATAAATAATCTCATTAAAACAGACCAGACAAACCGAGCCATGCTGAGAAGAAAAATGAGGTGCAAAGACAAACCATCGGCCGATCTCCTCTATAAGCTTAAGCACAACGCTAGAACAGGCAGCAACCCTTCACAAGCCATTCCCCCAACACAGCGTTGTCCTAAAACACCTCTACGAGACCGTATCATGCATAGCACTTGGGACAACGATGCACTGGAAACGGTCAGCCCAGAAAAAAGACAAGAATAAGCAGAACCATGTAGCCTGTTAAAGAGAAGGAACACTGAAGAGATATTAGTTGAGTAACCATCTGCTCACAAGCTCTCTGGGAAAAGACATGCCGCCTAGTGTAAACGTGGAATGAAAAGGGGATGTCGAGAGAGTGGATCTGTTGAGAAGAGGTGTTGTGGTGTGCTTGTGTAGCTGCCATCTCCTTCACTGAAACTAAGGAGGGACGGGACAAGGACAATGAGAAGCTGCAAGCAAAGCGCAGACCCAAGTCAGCAGCACATGCGCTCCATGCCGTCAGCGGACCTGTGGGGAAAGAATGAAGGAGGGACGGGGATGGAGGACAGTGCGAGACTGAGAGGAACGGGACGCCGCAAAACAAAGACAAGTTCTAGAACAACGGGGCGCCAATCTGGTCAAATTTGATGCTACCTCGTTGTTATTTCAAGATCCTTTACATTTAGAAGAAAGCCATCAGACTGCTCAACTCAGACCCATGCTGATTTGATCACTTTATCACTCTGTCACTTATCATGTAATGTAAATACCATACTGTCCATACTGTTTATACTGTCCACACTTACTGTAGTTTTATATAGCTGTTTTATTTATAGTTTAATGTTACTGTACATTTTTTCATTGTATTTTATTGTATTGTATTTAGTGTCCTTTTTTTCCGACCTTGAGCACATCTTGAGCACAAGAACATGGAAAAAAGCATTTCACTGTGGTGTAACTGCATGTGACTAATAAAACTTGAAACTTGATCAACGATAAGGCCACACCAACAACGATCAGGAGGTTGTGAGATCGAGTCGGTCATTGATGATTGGTTTTGTTCTAGCGCTTTCCGTCCATGTTGTTTTGAACATAGCCCGTGTGGCATCCCAGTCCTACGGTATTTTTACCCCACGAGTAAAACGTCTGGACATCCCTGACAGAGGGAGAGCAAGAGAAAGAGGTGGGAACGAGGGAAGGTGGGGAAAGTAGAGGAGAGGCATAAATCAAAGTAGAGGAATAGTGACGAAGACGTTTGGCACTGAGGAGAAGATGGAACTGAAGCGGATGGGAGGAGCGAATGGGAGCAGGAGAGATGGCACCGTTAGTGGGAGAGACGAGGTGAGAGCGTGTGTGTGTCTCCAGGGATGTGATGGTAGGTTTACCAGCACGGTGGCTGTGTGCTCCAGGAGGGTGGGCCGACCCACTCCAGTACCCAGCCCCAGGGGCAGAGAGTACTGGGGGGCTACGCCTGCTGCGGGGGGATGCAGGGTGGCCACCATCAGGGGCGTGCAGGAGCCCTGGGGGAGGGAGGGAGGAAGGGGTGGATAAGGGACGGAGAGACGGGGGAGAGGAGGGTTATGGGGAAAGACAGGTTTAGGCCAGGAACAAATCTATCTCGTCCTTTAAGGCTGTAACTGTCATTTGTCTAAACTCAGAGGGGCAGAGTGAGAAGCCGTTGGTAAAAAAAAAAAAAGAAAAAAGAGAAAAAAAAAAAAGGAAAAATGGCAGCACCTCAGGGCTGTAGATGGAGCAGCGATGGTGAAATGGGGAAAACCACTGGCCCTGTGGAAACTTGAGATGAGCAGTGTACAATTTGTACTGTTCATCTACAGTGTCATTAGCTGCTATTCATACAAACGTAAAGAATCAACTTGGGGGAAACGATTTTAAGGCATTTGTGACAAACATTGGTCAATCAATGAGTACATTTCAGTGATTACTAATTGAACTGCCCATACTGGATCATTTAGGAACAATCTATTATCTGTAATGTGTATTGATTAGTTTAGTCTCTTCATTCCAACTGCCTCCACTGAAGTTCCTTCCAGGATTAACTTTTTTACATGTGAAGAACCTTAATTTATTCATTCATTCATTTATTCATTCATTCACTCAGTTAGCCACCCTGCCCCTAGTGGCGGCTCACGGGCATGGCACTTTGTGCAAAACCAATTCAATCCATGCAACAATTGAATCTGTGGGTGTCCTTGCAACGCCCTGCTTTAAACTCAGATACACATATTTCCTCAAGGGGAGTATTACTGCTATTTTTCAGTACTTTCATCTCAATTTTAAAGATAAAATCCGTAATGCCGTCAAACAGCAACCTCTAGGCAAAAGAGCCCTGCTTGGTATTGCACCGTTTAGATTATTTGTTTTGGTCTGATGTGTGGGTAGTTTAGTAACTTATTATACTGTGAATTTCACCAGACCTTTCCTGGCAGAGCCTACGGTGTGGCCAGCAATAGCAACCCCTTCCCAATCCCCACTCAACTCCAACCCACACATCGGAAAAAAACAAAAACTGTAAACATAGTTCATGTATCATGTTGTCATCTTTTGCCTTGAGGTCGCCGTTTGACAGCATTACAGATTCTACCTTTTAAAATGTAGGTTTAGAAATATGTGGTTAACTCTTTATATGGCCCCTCTTGAAAAACATCTGGCCACCCCTGTTCTCTTGTATCTCATCATTGATTGGGTGACACACACACAGAAGAAAAGACATATAGGTGAAACACACATACCTGTGTGAGCATGCTTGGCTGTATTTGTAAGGACTGAGTGGACTGGTTCTGAGGTACTATGGGCACTGAGCCCTCCATCCTAACTGGGAAACTGGAGCTCTTACTGGACGACTGGAGCCCTGTGGACCAGAACACACCAATCAGTACACACATAAAAATAAATCATTTAAAAGTACCTTGGTGGATTAAAAAATAAACATTGTTGATTGAGAAAACGTAAAGGACGACTGAAGCTATATTCTCTTGTCAACATGCTAGTTCATCTGAATAGCTAAAACAAAGGTCCCAGGTCCGGGGTTTTTCCTCAGACCTTGGATAGTAGAAGGAGGGCAGACGATGAGGGTCTGCTGGAAGGGTTCCGTCTGGCTACACAGCCCAGCGGGGCGTGTCTGGATGGGGACACTCTGCTGGGCCAGCCCTGGGATGTTGATGGTGGCCTGCTGGTACAGAGCTGGCTGGTAATTGAGTAGAGGCACAGTTCCTCCTGCTGAAGGCACCTGTTGGAAGAAGCCATGGCTGATTAAAAGGGAAAATCCACCCTAAAACTGAATGTACACCGGGCCTCATTCATGAAATGTTCTAACGCACAAATTTTTTTTAGCCGTCAATTTCGTCTTACAGACAGGAAGCAAAGCCTGATGGCTAATTGTAACTCCTTGCCCCTTACATCTATTGTGTACCTCTTGTAACATTAATGTCTTTAATGTCGTTACATGAGGTACACAATAGATGTCAGGGGCAAGGAGTTACAATTAGCAGTCAGGCTTTGCTTGCTAAAAAATTCCTAGTGTTTAAGAAAAAAAATTGTGTAAGAACATTTCATGAATGAGGCCCATTGTGCTATTCTAATGATCTTGGACCATTAAAGAAAAAGCAACAGGTGATTGTAAATGCCAAAAATGTAACTGTGTTGAATGAAGGATGCTTGAATGTGAAGTAACAGTATAGCTTCAGAAAGGTCTCTCCTCTATCATTCGACTACATGACTGGTTTGAAGGCATACAGTACAGGGGACATGTATATTCTGGTTTCTGGACATATTTACATGTGTAGCTAATGTTTGCCAACTCATGTAACGTTACTACTCCTGGAGCTTTGCAATGCGCCAGTCTGTCCCCTGGGACTCCCGACTCAAAGGCTGTAAGGAGTTGAGATAGCAGACTGCTGGTCCCTTATTGCCCGGTCTCCTTTGATTCCTGGACACTGCAGTTTGTCAAGACGTTTTTAATGAGCGAGATTAACATGTTGGTTCTCAGTACTCCAGCTAACATTATGCATGGAGAGTACACATGATGGCAGCAGCGACCTTCACTAAAGGTGTAGCCTAAACTACCATCAGTTCCCTTCTAACTCTGACAATATTATTCATATCTTGTTCTCGCCGGTGTGATTAGCAGTATTGTGGTGAATTTTAGACAATAATAATACATACACTGACAGTGACAATACACATGTCAACATATTAGTGAAGCCACCTCTGTAGCTTTAGCAATATGATTCAGCATACTCTGTTCTAATGTTAGCATACTTCATTCTACCTTTAACGTGATGTTTTCAGCCATGTTTGATAGCTAGATCTCTGAAGTGATAGTCGGCCATGGTAACATATTTTCTCACTTTAAAACATCTCTGTATACTATTTAAGTTTCTTTTTTTTTTTTTAAATAAGCAGTTGATCATAGCTGTTGCTTTTTAATTTATCTAAACAGTATTAACAGAGACAGCTGAAAACCAGAGCCCAAATACTTACATTTACGATTCTATCAAGTGACACTTTTTGGAGTTGGTCCATTGACAATGAATTAGTGGCAGACTTTGTGGGCTCAAATAATTTTTGTTTGAGCTATTACAGTAATTTATTTAGGTGTAGGAATTACAACTCTGGATGAGGAAAGACACTCGTATCCCAGTAAAATCACCATGGGTACTGTAATATCGTCCGCAGGGTTGTTCCACTATTTACTGTCTATAAAGCATGATGAATGAGATCATCCCAAGAGTCTTGTCTCTGGTATTCAGCTTAGGGAGAGGCTTGTCCATATGCACAAATCAAAACTGAGCTGTATAGTATAAAAGAAATAACATACGTGAATTCCTTTTTAGGGTGGATTTTCCCTTTAACGCCTGGGTGACTATGAGGCCTAATCATATGCGAGATTAGCTATTATTAAGCAAAAACATGCTTGATAAGCAGGCTTTTCATATTGACTTCTTTGACCATTTCGATGCAATGATGTAGTGTCCATAGCCTTGTTCCTATTGCTTTTGCTGTTGTATTAATATTATTACTGGGATCTGGATTTATAGTCATACATGACTCCTGTGGTATGTGTATGTTGACTGTAGGATGATTGTAACATGTGCAGAACGGAGCGTGCCTGGTTATGCTGATTGAGCTGGCTGCTGAACGTGACTGTGAGGTTCCCGGCCGCAGCGCTGGGGACAGCGTTGGTGGAGAAGAGAGATTTGCTGCTGTCGTAGGATGAACTCCTGCGTTTGCAGATCTCCATATTCTGGAAGCACGACTTCACACTGGGTGGGACAAAATACCAGTATCAGTTATTCTGTCAATGACACTTTACCAAACACTGACACAGATGGGACAGTGTGTTCCAATGCGAACCGGCATTTATAATCCCAGCCTACACACTTACTGGGAGCTGTGGGGGAAGTCCATGAGGTGGCTCATTGTGACAAAGGGGTGGCCCAGAGTCTTTGTGGGAGTGATCCTCTTGTCGGCATCCAACCGCAGCATCCGCTTCAAGAGGTCGATAAACTCGCGCCTATCGGCTTTCTCAGCCAGCATGTCGGTCCCCTCCAGGTGAGAAGACAGGTTGACCTGGACACACACAAAAAAAGAACGATCAAACAACCGTGGGTCACTTAAATGTCTTAGTTTGCCAGAATAATAATGTATTATCTTAAAACACAAGCATTTCAAACAAAATTCCCAGTTTATTAACCCATTCACAACAGTTATGGACTGGTTTATACAAGAAAAAGCCATCTACCTGCATCATATCATCCAGACAGTTGAATATATATTTCCTGGCCTCTTTGGACTTGATGCCCATCTCCACCTCATGTTCTGATGGCGTCTAGAAGACAAGAGACATTTCTGGTCATTTTCATGTACCAAAGCTATTGTTCCAGAACATTCATCTGATCCGCTCACAATTCCTCTTACTATGCAATCACATGCACAATATCATAAAGATTTCAGCTCTAACAGCTGGTGAACTTTAAAGTAGATTTTATTTGATGTTTTTGAGATTGTTTCCATGGGAGGAAACAAGGACAAACTGTGTGAAGGATTCATATTGGCATAAAGAGGTGTATTTCAACAACTTCATGGTTGCTTAGACTGCATGTAGTCATATTTTTAAATGTTAAACATAACAGTGGACCTAAGCTGATTTTTGCACTGGCCTCCAACTCTATAACACCCAGCTGGTGCAACAGAACCTAGTGGTGTTGGGGCAAATTTCAATTTGCATGCATTATTACGAACGTTATAAATACTTTGTCTTCGTTTAAATAAATGGGATTGTGGACAGTTCCAAATCAGTGAGTAAAACTGTGCTAACATCAATTTAGGACAAAAACTAGCATTTTCTAGCTAATTATTGTGGCATGTTTTAGGTAGGTTGCAGTTTAACTGTGCTTGGCTGGCAGAGGTCCAGTGGAACAATCTAGCTGCAAGTTTAGTAGTTTGAGCATGAGCAGTTGCAGGCTGGCTGCTATTGCAGATCTCATTCTCTTGATTTGAAATCAAGACAGAAGCTAAAGTGCATGCTAGCGTGTAGCCAAGATCAATTGTGCTGCACGGTCTCAGACTGCACCATGGTGATATGAAAGACATTAATATCACTATAATCATCTGGAATTTTTACGATATCAATATACGTATATAAGATATGTGAACAGTATGTAAAATCACAACATAAATAATCAAATGGATGTTCATCACATTGAACTGCATGATGATGTAAAGTGTGATATCAAATCAAAACTGATATTTTCAAATAAGATCCCCTCAAATATTGAAGATCTCATTTTGAGAGAAATCTCAGTTAATATGTGGTTGCTATCATTAATTTAGATGACAGAATTGTGCGCAATGATATCATAATTTCATAACAATATGATAAACAATCATATTGAATAATCGCCCAGGCCTAGGTCAAACTGTTCACAAAACCATAACATTTTTTAATCACAATACTATATATTGACTTCTGCCTTTTTGTTTCACACCTAATAAAACACATATTGGCAACCTAATGAGTATAGGATTATGTGTGCTGTTATGCCTACCTTAAGCCTCCATAGTGGGTAGCTGGAGTCAGGACCTCTGTTGAAGAAGCGGCTGGTTTTGGTGCCGGCACTTAGCAGGTACTCTGCTGGGAGGCCCTGGGTCTGGGAGATGTAGCGAATCTGGACACAGCATAACACTTTATTCAAGCTTGACAGCTTCAGACAAGACACTAAGTCTTGAACGATCCCATGGGCAAGAAGGACTCAAATCTTTATGATTAATATTTTTCTGTGTAGAGATGTGGGAGGAAGCCTTGGTAATTTTGGCATGGGTGTGGTACCAACCTGGTCATATTCAGAGGCTCCAGGATAGAGAGGCCAACCCAGGAACAGCTCTGCAATCACACAGCCCAGGGACCACATATCAATGGCTTCACAGAATGGCAGGCCCAAGATGATTTCTGGAGCTCTGAGGGAACAAACAGTAAGGTTAAGCAATAGTACTGAAGAATTGGCACCAAGACCCTACTGATCATGTGGTTTTAGCCATGGACATTGGCCAGTGTTTTTCCAAAATACCCCACTGCGCATAAACAGTCCTATCCTATCAGTCTCAGGCTAGTAATACAGCACAGAGTTCTTCTTCCAGCTTTAAATGGTCTCAAGGTATAGGTGGTTTCAACTTAACTATAACAAACACAAACCTTGCATTATCAAACTGTCACAATCTAGAGGAGCTGATTCAAAGTTATTCAAAATGCGGAAGAGGCATGTTCTGCCCTCGTCAATGAGTCTCCTTCCTTAAGAAGACAGAACGATAACTCCTTCCACACACTGTAGTCAAGGAATGATGGATTTATTGTGCACCACCACCACCACCTTTATATTAACATTATGAGAAATGGAGTAAAACTGAAATAAAGAAATATATATAAAAGGCAACTATGAGTATGCTAAGCCTCATTCGAATGCATTTCCATCATGTATTGTATGCATGATAAAGCCTATCTGATATATATGGCTACCACATATAGCGAGCAAAAAGCCGTCAAACAGGAAGATACATGGCTAGCAATGAATAGTGCATGACACAAAAAACATGGCCTAATCTAGCCATCCACACAAAATATAAACATAAACACAAATATAGGCATCTTATTATACTCCCTTCCAGGGAGTGCAAGAAAAACAAAATGGCCTACTACAGGGTTCAAAGGGCATGCAATAAGGCACATAATATGCAAAACAGAATAAGCACCACCTAGTGGCTGCAGAATGAAGGCATCTTATCTGAACTTACTGTTGATTTAAAAAGGATGTTTTGGTCAATATTAAATGGAAATTCCATTCGGAGAAAAGGAGCATTATCTAGCCAAATTCTTAAACAACAATGTTCATCTTGGCTATGTTTGATATTAGCAATATGGTGTTGCCAACATATTCCCAGTGAATGTCGTTACTGGCAGCTCAAAAAGTTGGTAGACGATGTCACACACCGATTTTCAATAACAGAGCCCTGAGAGTGTAGCAGACACCAAAAATCCACCGAGTCTGACACACAATCTCTCATCAGGGTAAGGAGGGGCTGTACTAGTGCCATTATAGCACACACATACTGCCTCAATAGTTGGCAAATATATTGGAAGTAGTATGAACAGTAAACATTTTCACAGATGCTCCCAAAAAGTCACTAGAGAATTGTCACTGGTCTTTAAAAGAAAGCCTGAAAACCTGCTAATTCTCGTTATGAAGTTGCAAAGTTGGCAACACCCAGCAACAAACCTGACAGGAAGTCAATTGTTGTCATAGCTGTTGTATAGCTAGCAACACATAACATTCCACCAAACCCTTCCATACCATAACAAATTCCAGTCAGAGTATCAGTTGCATGTTATGCCAGGAACAGACTACACCAATTCAGCCAGATTTTGACACGATTTTGTCGTGACCGACACATTTCCAGTGTCGTGCCTGATTATGAACGTTGGGAACGACAAACGGGTGTCTTTACCCCTTGTAGTGTGACATCATCAAAGAACAGCGATGTGGCATGCCTTTTTTCTTCTAATGTGACAATCCCTGCGACGTGTTCTTTGAACAGGGAGCATAGCTTGAGTGCATAGTGTTCCCCAGCCATAAAAATAGAATGAGTTGGTTTCAAAGGTGTTCTCAAATTCCTATGAATTAATCTATGAACATAAATGAGACCTGTGCATCCCCAACAGCCTATCATTCACCCATATTTACCCTCTTCCTCATTCTTCTCAAAACTCATCGTTGCCTGAATGAAAGCAAAAATCATCGCCGGTAAAATAACTGCATTCAAAAAAGTTTTGTGGGTAATTTGTACACTGCTGCCATGACAACACAGTCCATTCATGTTCCCTTTCCATGGCGACAGCAAAAAAGCCCACAAATGTCATATTTATTTATGAGGAATTTGTTAGAAAATAGACTTTAGAAACGAAATCTGGAATAAGGGCCAATATGGATTTATAGGAGAAGCGAGCATTTTCTTAAAGATTAGTTTCCGACAGGAAAAAAGAAACTAGCGTGAACTCTGGTCCCATGCCATCTGCTTCAGACCTTTTTGAATTTCCAGATTGTGGCTGTAGTTCCCACACCATATAGTCTACCCATCTCATTATTTTTCAGATTTGCCTTCTAAAGATAGTTACAATACATCATGTTGATGCACAGCAGCATGAAAATATAGAATAAACAAAATAATGTGAAAAATTATTTATTACCAGTGACATCACAAAAATACATTTTCTTTGGGGAAGCTGTACGGCCTATGAAAAGAAGGCACACCAGGTTGATATGCTGGAATATCTGATAATAGTCTATTTCTCAAAATGATACCAAACCAAACCCCTCCTCACTGATCCCTGGCGAACCTCAAGCAAAGGCGGCATGCAGCGACCTGTTGGGGACAAATGTGTTGCGCACCCCGTCTCCCGGTCAACACACAGCTTTTAGATTATAGCACAGCACAAGATTTTATGATGCTATGATAATCTAATCTGACATGGCGACCATCATAAAAGATAAAAATATTGTGTAGTCTGATCCCAGAATTAGACATTGTATGCGAGTTCCAAGAAAGAGAGTATTATAATTATAATATAAAGTAATATAATTTTTTTAGACCAAATGCAGCTGCACTCCTGGCCACCAACCTGTAGTAGCGGGATTGCAGGTAAGTTGAGCAGACGGCCTTGGAGACATGGCTGGCTGAGCCAAAGTCTATCACCTTCACCCGGTAGGGCTGTCTGAGAGGGTCCACCAACATGATGTTCTCAGGCTTCAGGTCTGCATGGATCAGGCCCAGGCTCTTTAGCTTCATGAGAGCTGTGGCCACCTAGAAATACCAAGATACCAGTGTTACACTGTCTGCAATATTAAAACCATACTCATGTCTGGTCAAATTACAAACTTCACATCAAAATATATTCAGAGAGACGAAATAATGGACAATGACGTGATTAAAGATTAAAACGTATTTAAAATAACCTGTAATCGTAACATTTCAATATATATCCTAACATAAAAAAAACAACGACAATAACATTTGACAACCTGCTGCAGGATGGGTCTGATGTGCCTGAGAGGCAGAGGGCTGAACTTGCTGTGCTTGAGGAAGTCATACAGGTTCTGCTCCAGCATCTCAAATACCAAGCAGGTGTGACCCTTGTGTTGAAAGCACTCATATGAACGCACAAAGTTGTACTCATCCGCATTCTCTGCACTCAGACGGTTCAGGATTCCCACCTATGGATGTTAAGAATTTGACCTGTGTGTTAGTTGCTTGTACATGCCAGATTAGGGATGTCACGATACCCGGATTTTGACAGTCGATGCCTGTCAGTCGGACACTGAATTTCTACGATTCTTGATACCCATTTCAATACCACTGCAAAAAAGGGACAAAGTATCTATCTGATAGACTATAAAAGAGAAAAACATGATATTTAAGAGTCTAGCAACACTAGACAGCTCAACGAAAAGTTAGAACGCACACACCCAGGCCAACTGAGCAACTTATGTTATTACTATATTTTGGCTGGGTTCAAGAAATAGAATGTCAAATTCTATGCAATTCGGGCAGTAGCTTAAATCCAATATCAGGGAGTTCCTCTTGTACATTACATCATATTATTGTTGGTATTCCTACCATCAAAGCTTCTAACTCGACTAAATAACCATGGAGATGGACATGGCAGAAGCACAAAAGTCTTTCATACTTTGTTAAGCCATATCAAGAAGTAGCCAGTTGTGATTTGACATGCCATGTGTACGGCCAGGAGCTGACTTATGCCAGGGCTCCGCATGCCCCTCGGAGCAGCATGTACCATTGTAGTGAAGGGAATCGTTGCAGTACTCCGCGAGCAGCCGTGTCGCTGCGCTAAAAGGTGTTCCGTGGACACGCGGAACACCCTGTTTGCTAACCGTTGCTCTATCTCTCAGTGTGTTCTACACACTGATGACTTTCCAGGCAGCTGTTTGAAACGCTGTTTGACCTTCCTGATAATGACATATGGAGAAATATGCACAGAAGAGTGCAGCCCAGCAAACCAGAACTTGTATATCAGAATAAGAATTACCATCAGTAGCCTACACCACACTGTCTCAGCAAAGGCCTACATCCCTACAGCGACATCAGTCCTGAGAGTTTAATCTGCAATGGGTTTGATTGGGGATAAAATGCACACTCGTCTCCAGCCCCTGCTCATGACAGACATGCCCTTATCTGGGAGAAAAAGCAATGACAGGATACATTTTGAACTACAATAATGAATATGCTTAACATTGTGGTTAATTAGGGAACATTAATATTACTTCATGGTGTTTAGACAGCAAGTATTCAGAGCCTGTAAAATGGTATCCGCATTATCATTCATGTTCTGCAATTCCGATACCAGTCGGTACCACCAAAATTAAAGAGAAACAGGAAGTGGACCGTTTTAATAATTAGCATGGCATCGACTTGGTACTAAAGTATTGGTTCTCGTGACATCCCTACAGACAGGTCTTTCACATTTACTCAGCAGCTCATGTGATGACTATGCAAGTGGCCTGGATCAGTTAAGAATAGATTTAGGCCTAATCATATATTTCAGCATGAAACAAAAAAAAAAGAATCAACATATTTATGCCTGCCTACCTCAATTTGGCCCTGACGAGCATAGGAGGGATGGTTCTTAAGGATCTTGATGGCCACAATCTCATTGGTGCCCCTTTTCCAGCATTTGGCCACCTGTCCAAAGGTGCCCCTGCCCAGGAACTCCAACACCTCGTAGCTGCAGGAGACGGAACAGAGGATCTCGTGTTGCACTAGCTGGTAATCCCCCTCACCATTGGAACTGCTGCTCTTGGTGGTGGCCGCCGAATGGGGGATTGACTGTCCTGTGCCTCCTCCTCCCCCGCCACCTGTGCGGGTGGAGTACACAGCTGCGGGTGCTGAGAGCTCCTCCAAGATCTGGACACTGCCACACCCGCTCCCACTGCCCTCATTGGTCTCCTCATTCTTCCTCTTCTGGCCGTGCCGGTGCGCCCTCGTGCTGGAGGACGTCTCGGCATTGGAGTGGACATAGGAGGAGGACGTTGCATGCTCACTAATGCGCCGGCTGGAGCCACGGGGGAGGCTGCCTGTGCTATCGGCTGCCCGCACCACCACTTGGCCCCTGGAGCCGGGTGCAGTAGGGGGGAAGACCAGGGACGGGGCGAAGGGGGGCACGGCCATAGCCGGGGTGAAGGTGTAACCTGATTGGCCAGCTATAGAGCTGTAGGCTTCGGTGGTGGACACATCCCAAACATTGTTTTCCACCTTCAGCTTCTTTACCCGGCAAAAGGCACTGGAGGAGATAGAGGGAGGGGAAAACACCTGCAGCTGGGAGCTCATTTGCTAAAGGAAGAGGTCAAGAGGGATGGGGGTGGGGGACAAAGGAAAAGTAGTATAGAGTCACCTTTCCTTTTTTTCTTTTTTTTTTTACATAAGTCAGACAGCATACATACACAACATCACATATTGAAAAAACCCTCAAAAAATACAGGCTCATACTAGGAACCACATAAACTCAAGAAACCACACCATATACAGCAACAACCACCACAAATAATGTCAATGCAGGATTGCATGCCATAGAATCGCTCTGTTGGAACTCATATTAGCCATAAAATCGACCTAATGAGTCTTAAAGAAATACATTTCACATATAACGTTAGCTACTTACTAGCCCCGATACATGACCCTTTGAGAGTCTACTCGCAACGTTATATTACGAGCAGACTCCCAAAGGGTCCTGTATCAGGGCTAGCTACTTACTAACATTACTATTATTTTTATAGTCTGCGTTAGGTAAGCTAAAGCTACCTTGCATTGATATTTAGGAAAATGAGCTCAAACACAGATTACACAGACATTTAACCCAATTCTAGTTCTGTTTCACAATCTGTCTGTGGCCAATATCGGAACCCAACGATCGTCTTTTTCTAACATTCATATGCAGATATCTATAGAGATTAGGCTGTGGTGTATAGTCCAACACGTAGCCCATCTATAAACGTAACGTTACGTGAGATATATATGTCAATGTCAGCTAAGTAAGGTTAAAGCTACATTAACTAACTTACTTTATTATCCAAGTTACACTTATTCCAGTTGACACAAAAACTGGCCTCCGAGGCAGCAGCAGGCAAAGCAATCCAACCATTGCGAACTAATGTTAGCCAAGGTTAGCTGACTCGCTACTCGTTTTTGTCAGAAATGGTCAGCTTAACGTTAACTTGTTAAAAAAACGAATGGAAATGCCTATTGGCTAAGTTAACCTAACCCACAACATCGACACAATGATATACATACCGGGATGTATCTTTCTGTAGCGTCGAAAAACGGTTGTATCATAGGTTTAAATCCCACTGCAGTCTAGCAGATGATCCGATTAGCTTTCGCTAGCGTTAGCTCGCTGCTAGCAGGCCTGCATTGTTTTTTCCATCGATTGAGTAACGTTGGGCTAGTAGGCAGCAGGCGCATACAAAAACCAAAAGAACAGTTTCGAAGTCTTCGGGGTAAGACGAAAGTCTCGTTTAGAAATCCAACAGAGACATTTGAAGCAAAAACGGTGTGCTTTTGTTAATATATTCTATTTACAAAACGATTACCCGAAGACAGTCAAATCCACTTTTCGCCGGAACAAACCACGTCCCCTTATCAGCTGCGAAACTCACGGCATTTCCGGTACATCCGTGTACATACCGTAATGACTTTATAATGCGCACCTTTTTTCCTTTTAATTCAGCATTTACCATGCCCAATGGTCGCTTGTGTACATTTCGTGTTACCATTTATTTTAGAGTGGACAGAGCCCCCACTTTTGGTACACGATTGAACTGTACTATCAGTGCACATTTTGGTGATCTGTTCAGCCCAAGTGCCCCTCTAGTTGAAGCATGTTTTTTCTACCATAAAGGCACCTGAGACCTTAACATTTTAAATCTTTCTGTATTTTTCTCAAATTCATCTTTTGCATACAAGGCCAACCAGTAGGCTAATCTTCATCCCACCTTCAGGACAACCTTTTCCCAATTCTCCATTAGATTCAGAGGACTGCTTTTAACACTTTACCAGAACACATTAGAAACTGCACCATTCACCATTCTTGTAAATATTCACCCCTTTAGCATTTAGGTCTTTTGGTTAAACCTTTTTTCTTTAGTTCTTTTGTGTTTGTCTGTATTATTCTATTTGTCTTGATTTTCTTCATGTTGCTGGCCTATATGTTTCACACTGGGAGAACCGCCTGACAAGCCCCTAGGGTTTTTTTTTCTGGCCCACCCTGCACATTTTACTTAGTTGTCTTCACCTCCCCATCACTATGTACATATTCTGACACCCCTTACTGTTCCTTTTTTGTATTTATTTCTTATGTGCAATAAACTAAACTAAGCACAGCAGTAACTAATGATAGATAGATAGATAGATAGATAGATAGATAGATAGATAGATAGATAGATAGATAGATAGATAGATAGATAGATGGTAAGTGAGTAGAAGAAACCTGACAGAGCCTGTAGTTCCATCTGTAGCCACACTGTGAGTTATCTTCAGGGAACACAAAACCAACTGAAGACAGACCTCAGTTTGTGAAGCTGAAGGGCTGTGTGTCGGATAGAATAACCAGCAGCACCGGGCCCCCCAGGGAACTGTCCTCTCTCCCTTCCTCTTCACCACTTACACCACTGACTTCCACAACCAGTCTGAGTCCTGCCACCTCCAGAAAT
>OMKL01141788.1:0-12832 GCA_900302295.1 Parasudis fraserbrunneri | reverse complement strand
ATATAACCCTCTACATATCAATATAACACTCTACATCTCAATATAACCCTCTACATCTCAATACTACCCTCTCCACATATCAATATAACCCTCTACATCTCAATATAACCCTCTACATCTCAATATAACCCTCTACATCTCAATACTACCCTCTCTACATCTCAATATAACCCTCTACATCTCAATATAACCCTCTACATCTCAATATAACCCTCTCTACATCTCAATACTACCCTCTCTACATATCAATATAACCCTCTACATCTCAATATAACCCTCTACATCTCAATATAACCCTCTACATCTCAATACTACCCTCTCTACATCTCAATATAACCGTCTCTACATATCAATATAACCCTCTACATCTCAATATAACCCTCTACATCTCAATACTACCCTCTCTACATCTCAATATAATCCTCTACATCTCAATATAACCCTCTACATCTCAATATAACCCTCTCTACAAGTATACAACTTTCTGCAGTAAATATACAGGCCATTAGAAATACACTGAAGTACAGCAGAATACAATTTGGATCATGCTGCATTATGTATAGTATACTTTACTTAAACACACCCTTTGCTTGTTCCACATTCAAGTAGAATTCACAAGAACGTCTCCAGCACCAAACCCTAACCTAACCCTAACCCTAAGAATGTCTCCAGCACCAAACCCTAACCCTAACCCCAACCCTAAAAAAAAAAACCTAACCCTAACCTAACCTAACCCTAAGAATGTATCCAGCACCAAACCCTAACCTAACCCTAACCCTAAAAAAAAACCTAACCCTAACCTAACCCTAACCCCAACCTTAAAAAAAACCCTAACCCTAAGAATGTCTCCAGCACCAAACCCTAACCCTAACCTAACCCCAACCCTAAGAACGTCTCCAGCACCAAACCCTAACCTAACCTAACCCTAATGCTAAGAATGTCTCCAGCACCAAACCCTAACCCTAACCCTAACCTAACCTAACCCCAACCCTAAGAAAGTCTCCAGCACTCTGGTATCTTTAATGACCTCACATGGAAGTAGTGTGAAATAAAGAAAGACTGTCTGTTTGCTAGTCATTCCTTAAATGTATTATTTTTTAAATGTATTATGTGTTAAAAAGGTATTTAGCAATCACACATGACCCAATAATGTCTCTTTTATACCCAGTATTTCCTCCTGAACATAAACACCAGGTGCCAGCCTGTGAGTGAGCCTGTTACGGTGAGCCTGTTACGGTGAGCACGTTACGGTGAGCACGTTACGGTGAGCACGTTACGGTGAGCCTGGCAGACAGAGTCAGATACATGCATGTTGTGGGGGGGGGAGGATGAGAGCAGAAGCACAGACTCAGACTGGGAATCTCCAGCAATTAGGGACATTGTCTAAAAAAAATATTATTCGATTGAGAACCTCATGAGTGACTTTTAACATACAAGATAATTTGACTTTTCAGTCTCTCTTACAACTTGTAGCTGGACCATTAAAAATGTGTTTTGCTGTAAATACATAGCAAAATATTATGTTATGTTGTAAAAAATCTAAACAATGATAATGGAAACTGTATTAATGCCAAATAATATCTATAATATAAATGAAGGTTATTATGGTTAAGATCCGGCCTTTGGAACCACATATAACCCTGCTGGATCGAATTATGTTGGTACCTGCTCTCACATCTCCCCTATTCTGTTTCCCTCTCAGCCTGAAGAACAGCTTACAAACATTGAATATTCAAATATTTAGTCAAAGCAACTGCTGAATACTGGACTCTCAACAATCTGGAGAGGTAATATCCCTCGTAGCAATGGTCCCTGTCTGCTGGCTCAGAGTACATTTCTATCCTCAGCTGTAAAAGCCCAGATACTGCTGCCAGACTGGATCTGCCCTTCCCTCATACAGCTCATTTAGAGAGCAAATTACAGCCCAATAAGACACACAGTGCCGGTAGAAAGACATTTAACTGCCAGGCCAAACAAGCTTGGTGGCTATCCGAATGAGGTCATAAAACCAACAGAGTAAAAACCCCAGTTTACTGCCTGGAGGACATGAGGCCTGTTGGAACTCATCTGAGAGGCAGAACATGATGTTATGGACCATGTTATGGATCTTGTTAAAGAGGAAGGGATTTAATGTAGCTTAATGGGTAGAGCAAGGCACTAACACTGCCAGGGTTAGGGGTTCCATTCCCTGTGTAGCTCGATGGGTAGAGCAAGGCACTAACACTGCCAGGGTTAAAGGTTCCATTCTCTGTGTAGCTCAATGGGTAGAGCAAGGCATTAACACTGCCAGGGTTAGGGGTTCCATTCCCTGTGTAGCTCAATGGGTAGAGCAAGGCACTAACACTGCCAGGGTTAGGGGTTCCATTCTCTGTGTAGCTCAATAGGTAGAGCAAGGCACTAACACTTCCAGCGTTAGGGGTTCTATTCATTTTAGAGCCACCATACCAAAAACGTACAGTATGCACTCATGGAGTGTAAGGACTTTCGGATGATCATATCCATCAAAGGGAGTATGTATCTTTAATGCATTCCTCATGGGAATTGCATTTAAGAGTAAATTCTCTATTCTAATAGGCATATGGATGAGCTTTAACTTCATGGGTTCTTTAAGAGATTATGTCCCCAGGGGTGGTGGAAGACTCCTATACCATGTAACCCTGCTGCCCTGCTCAGCCTTCCTACTGTCTCAATAAATAACCTTCTGTCCCCCGTCTCCCCTACTCTGTCTCCCTCTCAGACTTCCTGTTTCTCCTTACCCACTCTCCATTAAAACAAATAACTAAGTGAAGGGGTCTTTAATATGGTCCCAGAATGAGCCTGTGCTTCATGTTTCTCTTTGTGTTTAGAAGCATTAACAGCAACATGTAACATGTGACACAACAACTCATTACAACAAGACACTGGCATCTCATTCACAAGCACTGAAAACAAAAACAAAGAAATAAAACTAAAAGTAGTCCAGAGCAGCTGTAGTCAAGCAACCAGACACACAATCAGCTTTATATATATATTTCACAACTGACTTGAAGGAATAGGGTACTTACAGACTGGTAGAGATACACTGCTAACCCTAACCAGACCCAGCTAGGACTGAACAGACTGATTTAACAAGACCCAGCTAGGACTGAACAGACTGATTTAACCAGACCCAGCTAGGACTGAACAGACTGATTTAACCAGACCCAGCTAGGACTGAACAGACGGATTTAACCAGACCCAGCTCTCTATCAGAGAGCTTTAACATATTGGATTCTTAAAACAGCAAACACACTTTCCTTGTAGTTCATGAGAATTTTTAATACAGCAATTGAGCATGGTCTGATTCTGTTTGGAAAGACTGACGGCATGGACTGATGTCCAACAGTAATTTAGTCAATTGCATAATGACGTGCTTGAATTTAACAAAAAAAATGGCCCAGAAAAAAAGAGTATCATTTCATAACTGAATTGTAAGTATTGGAGCCAGTATTGAAACATTTCTGTGTTCCTGTGTCCAGTGTTCTGTACCAGTCAAGTAGCACCTATCTCTTCAGTAAGGCCACTGGGCCTGGGGACTCTGAGCTGTAGAGGATTTGTACTCACCCCGTTCCATTCAACGCCCATACTCACTTCCTCTCCAGTCTCTGAAGTGGTCTCGTACTTAACACCAGACAGGCTATCTCTGCTCCTCCGTCTCTCTCCCTCTCCATCCTTTAGGATCTCCACCACACGTGTCTGGTGGATGGGGTCGATGCCCTGGTGGAAGCAACACAAGTTTCAGAAATCATCTATGCTTTGAGAGACACGCTTCTCCTGGTTCCAGAGGTATTCTGGATCCGTTTGTAGCAGACACATTTTGACTTTTCTATATGTTTTTAATACTTTTTTTAATGTGATTAATTGGTTTAATGTGTAACCACATAGAAACCAATGAAAATCTCTCTGCTACAAATGAATTGTGAGAATCCTCCTGGGTCATGGTGGGATGCCATGTGGGTGTGGAGTTATGAGAGGTATTAAAGACATGTCTGTTCGCTGCCTCTCTGATGCGCAAAGAAGAATTACCATTATTCTTAAGGAAAGCTTTTTCCTGGATATTTCAACCTCAACCAGGATATAAAATCTCAAAGGCATTTCATCCCTCTGTCTTTTCATTGCAATGTGAATGCAGTTCTGTCATTTGGGACGGCAACAAAGGTATCGTGATGTGTCCCATAATATTATAAAATATAATCCCATAAAATATAAGCATAATATAAATATAATCCCATAAAATATAAGTATAATATAAATATAATCCCATAAAACATAAGTATAATATAAATATAATCCCATAAAACATAAGTATAATATAAATATAATCCCATAAAATATAAGTATAATATAAATATAATCCCATAAAATATAAGTATAATATAAATATAATCCCATACAATAAAAGCTTAAGTTATTATACTTAAGATATTTAAACACACTATGACTGCTGATCATTGGGACTGGGGGGTAAGTGTTATTTTGGTGACTTGAGAGATTTTCCAGTACAGTACTTAGTAGTAGCTTTTGAATATCTATAGTCTGATGTCATCAGCATCACAGACACGGGCCTGTATGTTGGTGAAGCTGGGTGAAAGCGCAGGTCTAAGGTCAGAGTGCTGGTGCACGTGGGTGTGGCCAAATCTTTCTTTGGTCATTTGGTGACCAGAGATGCAAGCGCATCCACGTGGTGCAGGGCTGGAGGAGGAGGACTACATCATTAACAGGTGGAGGGCTGGAGGAGGAGGACTACATCATTAACAGGTGGAGGGCTGGAGGAGGAGGACTACATCATTAACAGATGGAGGGCTGGAGGAGGAGGACTACATTATTAACAGGTGGAGGGCTGGAGGAGGAGGACTACATTATTAACAGGTGGAGGGCTGGAGGAGGAGGACTACATTATTAACAGGTGGAGGGCTGGAGGAGGAGGACTACATTATTAACAGGTGGAGGGCTGGAGGAGGAGGACTACATTATTAACAGGTGGAGGGCTGGAGGAGGAGGACTACATTATTAACAGGTGGAGGGCTGGAGGAGGAGGACTACATTATTAACAGGTGGAGGCGGGGCTGGCTTCAATACGACCAATCAAATCAACTCCTCTCATTCCCTTTAAGAAAGATATGCACCTGGCTACGTCAGAATAACTTCAACCAAAGCCAAAGAGATCCAATATGTGCATGTAGATAATTATATATTAGGCTCTACCCGCGCCATCTGAGTATGAATGAATGGATATTTTATTTTCGTATCATACACTTGTCGTCCATATCTATTGAAATTTGTCATTTTCACTCATTCATGTATCATATTTAAGAGCAATCCATGATCTCCACTGACCCAACAAAACATTTGATAGGAGGCAGCACACAGATAATTATTCTACAGGCTGGCCTATTTCACAAAATGCAACATGTCTCACGTAACTCCTCCACAAGTCAAAGAGAATGTTTGCTTAATTATATATAGCCATGTAAATCTTTTCCAGCTAGCACAGTAGCCTATAATATTCCACATCCAAGGAAGCCTTGGTGTGTAGACTAATTGTGCTGGCTCAATTTTTTGGGGGGGAATATGAGCAATAACTGTCTATGTGCATGCCTCTGTGTTGCGCTGCATATCATAGGTTGAGAAGCCAGCGTGACCCCCATAGTGTCTCTGCCTAAACCACTTTGATTTCTACAATGAGAGGACAAGCCTACTATTTACTCTCCTCAGTCCTCACGTGTCCTTTTCTCTCATTGTGTGTTGTGCTCACGGTTGAATTAGATTGTCTTAGGTTGAATAACTGTTATGGAATGTGGGTCACCATGATGTTTTCCATGCATAATAATAAGTATAGATTGATTCTAATCCACACATGAATTCAATAACTACAAGTGAAAAGCAGTAGCTTGTTGTGATTAACTGATCTGAAGGTTCCATTCAGCTGACGGATTTACTTCAAAAGTGGGATGAAATGCACAGTCTAATATTAATTATAACAACTTGTTGGAATTTGGACACTTGCGCCCTCGCCAATTACTGTCACGAAAATAGCTCAGATCACCAGCGTCTGCACTTACTGGTCTGAGCGGGTGGAGACGCAGGCGTGATTTTATGCCAAAACAGATACCAAAACTGTACTGTGCAAGCATAGCTGCATCGACACACCCCCAGCTACGCCATCCCACCCATCTCGGTGCAGACGGGTTCATGTTGAGCCACGAAATTAGCAAATGGGCGCAAGTGGGGGAAAAAAACACCTTGCACCCTACCAAACTGCAAATACACCTGCGTCAGCACTTGGACCAGCCTGGTATGAAAATAGAACCCATGGACACAATGAATGATTGAATGGTTTAAATGAGACTGATGTTAGGAGAGAGAACTACAGGTTCTAGCGAGGCTATCCATTAAAAGTAAACCACTTACTGAATTGCTCTGGATCCAAAGAAATGCAGAAAGAGGAAAACATTATATCAGATTCACTTAGCTAACATGGGCAACATAATTCATAACTCACACAGCAATATTATAACAATATGTGCAGTCTTAAATTCAGCAGTATTCCCCTTCAGTAATCACTTTCAATTCAACACGCACAATCTCAACTAGTTACTGTGTGTAAATACCAAACCTCAGTGAGACCCTCCCAGGGAAAGATTGTGTTATTGTCAACAGCAAACAAAAACGTATAAACAAGGTTATGTAGACACAGTCAGTTTATCCATGTTGTTGACCTATTGATAAAGTCTGAGTGAGTCAATACATGTTGCTGACCTACCGATAAAGTCTGAGTGAATCAATATATGTTGTTGACCTATTGATAAAGCCTACAGGAGTCTATCCATGTTGCTGACCCAGTGATAAAGCCTACAGGAGTCTATCCATGTTGCTGACCTGCTTGCGGGACCTCATGGCGCATTCCTCCAGGGTCTCGGCGGCCTCTAGCTTCCCCTGGCGGCGGTACAAAGCCCCCAGGTTCCTCAGGGTCGTGTTCACTGTAGGACTGGAGACACAGGAAGGGAACAAACCTTTCATCAAACGCAGAACCAAAGCAACTGATAAATGTCTGGTGCCACATTGTCATTGTTAAAAGTAAATGATGTGGCTGAAAGGTTAGAGGACTGGGCACAGTTCAAATCTCTGGATCACCTAAGAAAATCTGGGTCATGGCTAGAAGGCATCTGCATTTCATTGATATGCATCATAGCTTTTCATCTCTATCTCAGGTTCAGGTGGGTCTACATTGAGGTTAAGGTTAGGGTTAAAGTGAGGGTTAGGTTCTTACCTTCTAGCCATGACGAAAAATCTGTGTGAGAGAAGTTGATGGTCAACACTCCTCTCCATCAGCAAATACCGTTGCGATGCCCTTGAGCAAGGCACTTCACTCCCTCCTTCTTCAATTTAACTGCTCAGTAGTTAACAGTAAAATACTGAGGCTGCACTGTGCAGCTCCAGTGAGTATGTTTAACTGTGGGAGTGTAGCAGGACTCACACTGTGCTTAGTCAACCTTTTAAAGAACCATTTTGTTTAGTCAAATAAAGACTGTAAAACTCTTCCAGGCTCTGTCTCACCTGTTGACTTTACAGGCCTTGTACCAGCCTCCATACTCTCCATACGGGGTGTTGTCTCGCTGTTTGCCCTGTAAGTAAATAAGGGACAGGAAGAGACAGCATGACGGGGAGGAACTACTGCATTCCTGTTGTGTTTACATAGAACTAGACTGTCTACAAGGCCCTTACACATTATATGTTACATAGAACTAAGCTACGTCTACAAGGCCCTTACACATTATATGTTACATAGAACTAAGCTGCGTCTACAAGGCCCTTACACATTATATGTTACATAGAACTAAGCTACGTCTACAAGGCCCTTACACATTATATGTTACATAGAACTAAGCTGCGTCTACAAGGCCCTTACACATTATATGTTACATAGAACTAGACTGTCTACAAGGCCCTTACACATTATATGTTACATAGAACTAAGCTACGTCTACAAGTAAAATATAATATGATTAAAAAAAAAAGGTTGATTATCTAATTTATGGTGTAGCATTTTTTAAATATTTTTAAATACTGGACTGTACGACTAAAGTACTGTCACTTAAAATAAAGAGTTGCATAAAATTCCTATACTGACAGCCTTATCTTGCAGTTAAGGGAGCACCTTTCTATCATAACATTATTATTTTAGTGTTGCATTAAGTGCCGTCTGCATATTTCTCCTCCTTAAATGCTACAATAGCTTCTATGGATTCTAACACCAAATATGAGACACCATTTAAGAGGTTTTATGCAGCAGTCCTTAACAAATCCATAAGGTAAGAAAAATAAAACACTTTAAGGTAAAAATGAAGTGTTCCAGACCTTACTCATCTCCTCCCGTTCCTCTGCGTGCATCCAGATAGGCTTGTTCTCAGCTGCAGACAGAGACACAGGAGGAGTTGATCCATAGAACATATTCACAGTATTTGATCGCAGACATCATGGTCACAAACAACAGGTGATTGTAATCAAATAGCAGGTGATCATCAGTAAATGACTGTGGCCAATGAGCTGTGGCCTTGTGCCATGTTGGTAAGCAAAACAAGTCATGAGAAAACTAGGAATAGTTGTATAAGAATAAAAGATACTGGACTGGTATTACTGGTATTAGGGCCAAATACCAGTCTAAAATTTTGGAAATAAAAGCAGCGACTTAATTTTCTGCCTTTTTCACCTCTAATGGATAAAAAGGGATTACATTACAATGCACTTATTACTGCACATCTGAATTGCTTTTGTCCGATGACCCCAAACCAGTGGTTGAAGTCTGTACTGAGACTTGATTGATATGAGGTGTCTGCATAGCATCTGTTTGACACTAGTTGGGGAACACTGGGTGTACTCATCCAGTTTAAGCCTGCTCCCTGGCAGTGGGGGTACTGGGGAGCCGGAGGGTCAGAGGTCATGGGTTTGGTTTCTCTCATATGGCTTCTCTCTTAGCTGAAGCAGTTGGGGCCAAGGATGAAAATTGAGTAACCCTCAACCATTTCTTTGAGTTAAGGATGAAGTCTGTAATTCTGAGAAATGTATGAATATGTAAAGACATTTGAGATACTTGTTTGTACACTACTAAATCTTTGCTCTCGCTGAAATGATGGTCATTACTCTGCATGGCTTTTTCCTGTAATGAACACCAGCTTGTGTTGCTCTGAAAGGATGTTGCTGTAGCATTTATCATCTTATTCCATCTGATCAATTAAGTATTAATCTCCATGCATCATATCAGAGATCCAAATAAACAAACAATCAACAATACTTTTCAGTAAAAACTATGGATTGGTACTCTGTATTGGCTGACACTTTGTACTCATCAGTACTGGCTGTTAAAAAGTATAAGTATCAGTATAACTGCACCAACAGAGACTAACCATAGTCTATGAAGTTTTGTGGCATCAACATGGAAAAAAGATGTCTTGATTTTGATGTTTCAAAACCACGTGAAAACAAATATTCATTTGTCATGAAACACCTGCTAACTGTAATGACTGGACATATCAATTTTGTAAAGGTCAGTTAGATGAATTCCCTCCCCGACCAGCAGTGATGAACGTAACTTTACAGAGGCTAAAAACACAGATGAGCAAAACCTCAAAAGACAAGGAAAATAAATAAATGCATTTCAAAATCTTACACAGCAAAATGAACAACAAATCAAAGGGTTGTATACATATTTTAAAGGGAAAATCCACCCGTGGCGAGGAGCACATTTTAATATCCGTCCCTCCAAACTGCTCAAGGCTGCTTAAATTCGGCACATTCTGCTCATGATGAAACAATGATTTACTGTTATGCTATTGTGGTTAAACATTTATAGAAATGTTAGG
The DNA here is from genome assembly GCA_900302295.1 of Parasudis fraserbrunneri. Taxonomy (NCBI): domain Eukaryota; kingdom Metazoa; phylum Chordata; class Actinopteri; order Aulopiformes; family Chlorophthalmidae; genus Parasudis; species Parasudis fraserbrunneri. Next base: position 2,954 of record OMKL01141788.1, on the reverse strand, counting down.
CTACTGGCTTACTTGTAATTTAATGTCAAAATTGTCACTTTGCACACCCGTGGCCCACCTTTTACTTTCACTTTAGAATCTATCGGGACATGTGAGTGTCGCTCTGCATCTATCCATTATTAATCCAATATTAAGCGATCACCAACCTGCACGTATGAACTGATGATCTGTTGTGCAATGATGTGAATATAGTCCTACATTTAAATTGGTGTCATTTTAACATCTCAGTAAAGTAGGCTACCTATGATTTTAGGAACTTCGGCACCTCCCTAAAAGATAACAACATGGTTTTGACACTGACTAATATCTTCAGCAAGTAGGCTAAATTAAGTAGAGCACTTTTGTTTTAATGAAATACATTTCATTAATTACATTAATCGCAAATGAAGACAAAACAAAATACAGGACTAGCTAGGCTACAACTCAATAAAAATTCAAAAAGCCGTACAACAAACTTGAAAAAAACAAAAAAGATTTGACTACCAGCCAGCTGTGGGATAAATTAATAGTTTCCACGGTAACAATGAAGACACTTGCAAGTGGCGCACACACACTGTCATATCAGTCTTTGTTCTGATTGGTTCCATGGTAGCCCCAACTGAAACCGCTTTCAATGAGAGGGAGGCCAGACCGATCTTAAATTGTGAAATCATGCAAGATTCGTCTGGCTTGCAAGGCTACTGATTTCCAGCTTAGACACTTATCTGTATTTAAAGATATTGACTGAGCTGTCCAAGATCATTGGAATAGCACAATGTAAATTCTGTTTTGGGTCGATTTTATAGTTCATAACAAATAAATGCCAGATTTACAATGTATCAAGGCATTTTCTGATTTGATTGAAATACACTCAGTACTTATAATGTATTGTACTAATCTAATAATGCTCATATGATCCCTCACAACACAGTAACTACAGTTATCATTATCTTACCATTTATCATACATAAAAAAATAAAATTCCTGAAATGTGTATTTAAAATTCATCCATATGAAATACAAAAGCTCACTGACCCCTTTCTATAAAGATTTTTATTTTATTTTAAAGAATGATCAAAATAAGCCCGTATCTCAACAGTTATAAAGTGATATATAATTCATTCATTCATTCATTCAAAAAATGGTGCTACCCTCTATTCCCTTCTCTCACATCTCTGTCAGGAAATCAACAAGCTAACCCTAACCCTAACCCATCTCCAGAGTCTAACCCTAACCCTACTCTCCAGAGTCTAACCCTAACCCCTAACCCATCTCCAGAGGCCAACCCTAACCCATCTCCAGAGTCTAACCCTACTAACCCCTAACCCATATCCAGAGTCCAACCCTAACCCATCTCCAGAGTCTAACCCTAACCCATCTCCAGAGTCTAACCCTAACCCTAACCCCTAACCCATCTCCAGAGTCCAACCCTAACCCATCTCCAGAGTCTAACCCTACTAACCCCTAACCCATATCCAGAGTCCAACCCTAACCCATCTCCAGAGTCTAACCCTAACCCATCTCCAGAGTCTAACCCTAACCCTACTAACCCTCAACCTTCAGAGCAGCCCAGTGTGATGAGTCTCTTTACTTTATAATCTATTTATTTTTTGTAGCATATAAAGTAGCTAACTTAACCTCTGGAGGCAGAACATCACAACTGAGTTAACCCTTAAGAACAAAAACTGCAAAAGAGTTAATCTTTCAAACAGGTGAAAGTGATTTCTTTATTTCCTGAAAGAGTCTGCAATAATCTTCTGAGAATCCTCTGAGTGGTGCAGAAAGGCAACCTGGTTAGATCAATGTCCACTTTTGAACCCTGTGTCCATCAGTGGCCCTGCCCTCTAAGGTGAGACAGAGAGCAGACGGAATGTAAGCAGGGGTCAGACCAGGGCTTTAATTTAACTGTTACTTTCAGACCAGGGCTTGAAATGAACTCTTACTTTGGTACCTAGCCAACCTGTGCTGAATAAGTCTATTCTTTTTTTTATTTTTTTTATTTCTTTGGCTGCTAAGAATTTGGACAGGCTGGTGAAATTCTGGAACTACAAGCCACTGTGGCTGGTTTACTTAAAAAGTCAATATCATGCCCTGGTGATCAATAAAACACCTCATCTCTAGTATATAATGCCACCACCAATACTAACGCTACCAAACCTAACTCTAACCCTAACCCTAACATCCCCACTGAGGCTGGGTGGTATGGCCTAAAATCAATATCACAGTAATGGTATGATATCACAGTATTATGTTTGTGGGGCACGGTAATGGTATGATATCATGGTATTGTCATTTGTCACTTTAATAAAACACCATGCATCTTTAAAAAGCCATACATTGAAATACAAATTCCATTTTATTTTCAAATTAATGTTTTTCTGGATTTATTTTTTTTAAAAGCCATTTTACCCATTTTTACCATCCAAAGGGGATTTTGGTGGTTACTGCAGTGGGCTTAGCCTAAGCCCATCTCTCCAGTCCAGTCATGTTATTTGCTGATGGAATGACTGTTCCTAATCATAAGGATAGCAGCCTGCTACAGCTACGTGAAGGTGCCTATGATAGGCCTGTTCCCATCGCCCAGAGTGAACCTGGGTCTGTATGTTCACCTGATTCTACAGGGACTGCTCTGCTTTGAGTTATAGCCTACTTGGTCATCTGTTGTAACTTTTCAAGCTGTTAAAGGTTTCCCACTTCACAGGCAAGAACGACGCACGCACCCACAGACATAACTTTTTAGAAAGGCCTTTTATTAGTTTTATGTCTTATCATATGTTGCTATGCGGTTTTTTTTTCCTCTTTTTCTTAAATCTATTTTTATTTTATCCTTTTAAACTCTGTAGCACTTCGAGATTCCCAGGAATGCTAAGTGCGTTACAAATAAAATGTATTATTATTATTATTATTAACTTATACACACACAAACACCACTTCACTCTCTCCGTCTCTCCCTTTCGACTGTAGGCTGTGTGTGT
>OMKL01141786.1:0-19428 GCA_900302295.1 Parasudis fraserbrunneri | reverse complement strand
TATTAGAAGTATCAGTGTAAAGGCAGTGAGGGTGAAGAATCAGAAATATAATTTGAGGGGGATTCACTGTACAGTACTATGCAAAAGAGAATGCCTGTAGCAAAACGGAATGGGAAAACTCCTCAAGTCTAACATACTGGTTCTCCCACAATCTGCCCCCATCTGGTTTACTTCTTCTCGTATCTCTTCATAGATAACATGTTTCTTATCAGTGATAAGAATAATACAACAATAAATCCTGTTAATTTTACTTTGTAAAGTAGAGTATAAAATACACTGTGCTTTGGAAAATAAGTACCTTTTTTTTTTTTAAGTTTGTCCCTTTTTTGTTTGAATGGTGAAACTTATAGAATACTCGAAGCAAACTTAAAGAATATCCAAGGCACAGTGCTGTTGGAAAAAGTTAAAAAAAAAAATTAAAAAAATTTGCCAGCCATGGCTGGCAAAGGTAAAAACACTATGCAGATCAACACGTTTCAGCTCAAGGGAGCTTTCGTCAGGGTTCAAAGGTCATGACAGCAAGCACGTGGATCATCCATCCATCCATCCTCATGACCATCCCCATCCCACAGAGCACCTGATTCTTGCTTCCATGATTGAACACCCACACAGCGCTCTAAATCATTTGTACACATTGCTTGGATTGCTATTAGAAACATTTTGGTACCCAGAGATGGTGTAGTGATTAAGACCCCCCCATCTCTGGAACCACAAATAATAACCCCCCTGGCGAAGGATCAAATCCCACCAGGACCTTCTCTCCTGTGTCTCCTCTCAGCCAACCTATTGTCTCAGTAAAGAGGCTGGACTGTGAACTTGGCCTGGCTATGGAAGGGCAATACAGCTGTTTCTGAATCAACTGTTGGATTCGAATGAGCACTTCATAGTTGACATCCAACTCACGCTATGATTCAGTACAACTTTACTAACCCCCATGGGGCTATTTCAGTTGGGACTACAGTAAGTGCTTTGTCAATAAACACACACAATACAGATGAAAGTGGACTGGTAGAAAAAGAGGAATCAGTTTTATAAATAACCTGCAGAATAATCAACCTCAAGAATCTTGTGTTGTACATATCCCATAGAGATGGATTGTGTACACGTATCCTGTTGCTCACCCCACGATGCCATTTGAGTCAGATCTTCTGCATTGTGCAGGGGAAATTGACTGTTCTCATGTGTATACTGCCACCTAGAGGCTCCTAAGTGACAGTAAGGCGTGAAGTACAGTGGTCCAACCACCATTGAATCTCAAATGAGGAAGAACCAGTGTTGTCTTAATGGAAAACCGTTTTCTCTTTTTCTTTGCCTCTAATGGTGCAGTCATTGTGAGAACACGTTGGCTGTACTGTGTAGATATGAACTACTCCCTCTAGCTTTTTGAATCTCTTTGGCACATCTCAGCAAAGTTGCAAGGGTCTCATTCTGTGTTTTGTTTCCTGTTGGGTTCCAGGACGAGTCCTGAACAGGTTCTCCAAAGATATCGGCCAGCTGGACTCCCTGTTACCCATGACCTTTGTGGACTTCTATCAAGTAAGCAATGAATCCTAAAATAATTAATAGATTAACTAGCCTTAAAATGGAAATGGAGAAGAGTGGAAATGGTTATTTGGCCTTCACCTTTCACCTTCTCCTAATGTTTTACATGTGATGAATTATCTAGACTCTAGATGGCACTGTTTGTACATTTTGTGGTCTTATGTAGCTCAATTATGTAGCATGGCACTAACACTGCCGGGGTTAGGGGTTTGATTTCCACTGGGGCCACCCACACTGAAAAATGTTGGGAGGCATTCCATTTTAAATGGCTTTGTGTCCTAATATTAGAAAAGCGCTACAGAAAATGCAGTCATTCATTTTTAATGATAAATGATAATAAAAATTGGTTTCATGCTGTTAAAAGAATATCCTTCCTGTGTGACATTCTGTATTTCTCTCTCTAGCTGCTCCTGCAGAATATCGGTGTGGTGGCCGTGGCGGCCTCAGTCATCCCTCTCATCCTTGTCCCCGTGGTTCCGCTGCTCTTTATCTTCATGTACCTGCGACGTTACTACCTGCACACGTCACGAGACGTCAAACGCCTCGAGGCCACAAGTATGTTAATGACTTGGAGGTAGAATTCAGTGATGTGTGTGTACTAGGCTGTCAGTTGTCCCTGAGAATACCATTCGACTATGACTAGGCTGAAATGAGGCAAATTAGAATATTAACTAGAATGTAACGTTTGTGAACAAACTTTAAGTTGGCTTGACAAAGCCAAGCTGTAATCGACAGAAAGATGTTAACATTTCCAACAAGCCATCCCCCAACTCTTAATAGTTCTGAGGGATCAAAGATGGACCAATCAGGAAAAGGGGAAGGACTTAGTTTATTGACATATGACCCTTTACAGAGTCCAACAAGCTGTCACCCCAACTCTGTGTAAAAGTTAATAAAGATTAAAAATCGGTGAATAAGGGGTTATATGTAGGATGGAGTGATGGAAAAAGGAGAAGAAAGGGGTGTGTGTGTGTGTGTGTGGGGGGGGGGGTTCTAGCTTAAAAGTTGATAATGGCCACGTCCCTAAGTCTGAGGGGAAAAAAGGGATGAAAAAATGAGTGAAAGAAAAGATAGAAGTGAGCTATCCATACAAAAAGCAGAGGTACACCCCATGGGCATACCCTGAAGATGCCCAGCAATTTTGAAGCTGGTAGCTTTAAAGCTGTAGGAGGAATAGTGTTGACAAAAAAGGCAATTACAAAAAGTTTGTTAAGCCAACTTAATTATAAAATGTACACAATATTACCACATCAAAGCAAGAGTAAAATGCTTAAGATTGACAGGTTAATTAAAAAACAATCATCAGACATCGGCTGTGCTTTGTAACACCCTTATTGGCTTGCATTACCGGCACATTTCCAAAATCACAAAAAAGGGACAAGAACCAGTTCACTTCATATCAATAATTATTTTTTTTTACATTTACATTCATGCCAAATTCATATATATAGATTGTCGACGATTGGTTCCCCCTGTCTCTAGTTGTTGTCTCATCACAAAAGCACAATTTTGTGTACAGAGAGCGAGGAGTCGGCACATCCTCCGGTGCTTGAGGCACGTTTAGACCTGTAACCCAGTGGATGTGCACCGATTCCTGTGTTTGTGTTGTGTCTGCCCGCAGCCCGGAGTCCAGTCTTCTCCCACCTGTCCTCGTCCCTCCACGGTCTGTGGACGATCCGAGCTTTCAGAGCCGAGGAGAGGTTCCAGAAAGATTTCGACGCCCATCAAGACCTCCACTCAGGTTCTGCTTGACCGTTACCTTTTGCTTTTTTTATTACAGTGTGTAATTGTGACACCTGCTGGCCGTGAGCGGTACTGTCACAGTTTGCAATACATTTCCCATGAGCGTCGCATGGGACACAACATTATGCTGTGAAAAAGGGGCTTCAAACTTGCAGGAATATTTATTTCATTTTGGTAGTTTTGTCCTCATTCCTTTGGTCGGAGCCTGACTGCGCACAGGCACTGAGGAGATGTACGTTTACTCTGGGTTGCCAGGATGTGCAGGAAATATTAAGCTAAGAGTATGAAGGGATAAGACGGTTTCTCAATCTAATCTGGCAACACATCCCCCATGCACAGCCTGATTTCATTCATGTCACTAAAACTGTTTTGCTTATATATGTGGACAAAAAAATCATGTGATCTCCATCGGCTTGCACAAATGTTATGAAATACTATACGTTTTCCAGTTCACCGCCAGTAATTAACTATGCACCACTGTCTAGGCTACTGACACTAGAATTATGCCTGTGAGGTATTTGTTTTGTATCACAACATTATTTGGCTATTTTGAACTTACCAGCTGCGAAAATAATAACGTCATGATGATGGAAAATCACACATTTGGAAATATACGGGAAATGTCAACAAGGGGTAAACGCTCCAGAGTTCAACCAGACTAAACAAGGCTAAATATAAGAGTGCTCAACAGAATATCAAGACCTTGCTTTGGGGGTTAATTGCCAATTGCCAGTACTTGCCTCAAATCTCTCTGAAGACCTCTGTTAAAAGATTTTCTGTCATTACCATCGCTAAATCTGTCAGGGTGTTCCTTACAGCATTGCCCCGACTCTTTGTATGGCTTGTTCTTTTAAATGAAGACATAGATGCACTGAATTACATCACTGATGCATTGAATTAGGTAATTGCATCTGTCTTCTTTCACTCTTGTTCTTCTCCCACCAGAGGCTTGGTTTCTGTTCCTGGTCACCTCCCGATGGTTCGCTCTCCGCCTGGACGGCATCTGCATCATCTTCATCACCTTGACAACCTTTGGCTGTCTCTTGCTGCGTGATGGTAAGGGACTGTAGAGAGACTGTCCTGAATCCAGAGAGGTTTTTTTTTGTTTTGAAACCTTTATCTAACCAGGGTAGATTTGCTGAGCAGGTAGCTATGTTCTTTTTCAGCAACGCCCTGCTTCACACCCAAACAGTTCCACACGTTCACACCTGGGGGCTGTCCAGTACAACCAGTCTGACACTGTTGGCCACTGAACAGCTCCACTGGAGCAGTTGGAAGGTTAAGTGCCTTATTCAAAGACAAATCAGTGGTGGGGTGTTGAGAGAGGGGAGAGCATTATTCATTCACTTCCCACACAGATTTTTTTTTCTGCTGGTCCGGGGGATCGAACTGTTGACTTTCTGATCACAAGTTGGCCTGTAACTGGTGCCCCCATGCAGAGAGGTTGGAGCTCCAGAAATCTTTCCGCAGGCGTTGCGTAATTGGGAGAATATGTAGTTGAGATTCTACGGCGAGAGATCAAGCGATTCAAACATTTAAGTTTCTTTCCAAAACAGGTTTTCTAAGAAAAGCATTCCTAGAAGCACAACACGTCACAGAATGTAGTGATGGTGTTACAGTTGGCCTGGAATCCTTGTGAATTGAGGTGTAATTCTTGGTCTTAGTGGTTTTGGGTCAATGTTAGCCATGTTTGTTGAAGCAAAGGATTTATTTATCAACTAGAAAGTCAGTCCGATCCGGTCCGTCCCAAAAAAAACTATGGAGTGCATGATTGAGATATGCAATTTGCCACAATGATAGATACTGATGTGCCAATATATCACAGTAAATATCACACCAATTGGCCAGATGGTGGGACTATGATCAAAGGTCAAAATGTCAAAATTTGAAAAGCCATAACTCGTACACCGTAAGTCCGATTGACAAAGAGATTTTGTTCACCCATACAGCTATCCTTCACCTACAACTTTGCCAGTAGGACCACCCATGTCCGCCATGTTGGATATTCCGCCATTAATTTTTTTATTAAAAAAAAGTTTCCCCCCAGTACTCCTAGGTTGTCCGATTCTCATGAAACTCACTGTGTGTCATCTAAAGGTGAAAATTTTAGAATTCTGACAGTTTGTAGGCCAAACCATATGACCGCCACATCCAAATTAATTTAGGAAAAAATGTGTTGTAAACAGGAAGTGAAGTATTATTCATGAACGCTTTTTCAGAAGTCTTTCACCAAACTTCACACATCTGTTTCCTCCATGATGGGGGAAAAGGTATGCAAGGTTTTTTTTCCACATGATGGAGACATGAAATGAACCACAATGACAGATATTGGTGTGCCAATGCCTCACACCAAATTTCACATGAATTGGCAACATGGTATTGCTACAATCAAAGGTCAAAATGTACAACTTTGAAAAGCCATTACTTGTACACCGCATGTCCAACTGACACAACATGTCTTAAACATATCCAGCTATCATTAGTCTACAACACTGGCTTTTGCCACTAGATAATTGCATACAGATAATGGCTACAGTGCTCAGGTTAAAGCACATATCAAGGCAGCAAAAAGCAGTAGAGATGAGGCTCATGACAGCTCATCACGATTTTCATGCAAAAGTACTAAGTCCTCTGGCTACTTAACACATTGTGTGTTCCTGTGTGTGTGTGTTGCAGGTCTGGAGGCGGGGGCGGTGGGCCTGGTGTTAACCTATGCGGTGACCCTAACGGGGAACTTCCAGTGGACCGTCAGACAGAGTGCAGAGGTGGAGAACATGGTAAGAACTCAATGGACAGCCCAAAGTGGTGGCTCCACGTTCTGGCCAAAACACCACCGTTCAGACTGCTCGCCATTATTCATGATGGAGAGCAAGGCAGAGACGGACGTAGTCAGGCAACCATCTGAACAGACTGTTGGAGACTCACACTGATGTGCGCTGGACACGTTCCTTGGAGTCTTATGTGAAGCTAGCTCGTTAGCTTCTGCCCAGAGCTGGCTGACTGCCGACACTGATTCAATATATTTGAATCGTCTTGTCGTAGGCCGGCTTAGATATGCAACCGCAGAGTCCCCCTGACCGATGGCCGCTGACGCATTCTGACCAGTTACCAGTAGCAGTGTGTTTTCTACGTAACAAAACGACAACCGTAAGGGGCCATTAAGGCTTTCATTGACCATTAGTGACCACATGGCTTGTTTTGACAGTTTGGTAGGAGGCAGGCTACAGCAAAATGCTGGTTGATGCTGCCATCAATGGTCAGAGGGATAATTGTGTCAAATGGTTCGTTCTCTTTGATGCTCCTAATTATCCTGAGTGACCAGCACTTCATCATGAGACAGCTGTGACTTTTTACTTAGAAAAGGTGGTCTGTAAACTTTGCAGTGTGAGATCGCTGGACAAGTCTCAAACAAACTTGTTTTGCACTGGCTAATGCCAATTTAGTGTCAGAATGTTCAGACCACCTTCAGCTTGTAAGATACGGAAATTTACCTAGATTTCTATGGTAAAGAAGAAAATAGCCACAGTCGGCCATAACCTCTCCACCCCTCATTGGGGTGAATGGAGCCTGCTTCTGCTGTAGTCTCCTGAGGCAGGGGGGCAGGAAGCCCCCAATGCAGAACCTTGAGTAGCTCACATGACTCATTACAGGAAGTGAGAAGGATTTGGTTCGTCTCCCTTTGAAAGATCTCTGACATAAAGCCTATTTCATTTGTATTTCTAATATTATTTGTTATCTATGGACAGAGTTCTTTTTTGACTCTTCACATTATTCATTAAGGTGATTCTGGCTCAGACCAGGTTTAAAAATAAAAAGGGGCAACATGGAGTGTAGTAGTGTAAATAAAGCTACTATAATGCTGTAATGCTAAATGTCCTCTGCAGTAGCAGACCCTGTGGCAAGAGCAGAATGTTGACTTAAATCTGATTATGTTGTCTGTGCCGACACTGGCCTGTTCATCAATGGTTTATTAAGTCCGGTCAAGGCCTTTCTTTTTATAGTTCATTTAAAGTGGTTAAAGTACATTTATTTAGCAGCTAAAAATACAGACGACTGGTGCCACCTCGGGGTTGTCTAGTGGAGAGATAGATTAATTCGATCCAGAATTCACTCTGATATGCCTAGTTAAATCTGCTCAGTCACAGATCATGGTATTGGCAAGCGGGCACGAGACTCCATTTAGTTTCCTAGGCACGCCATTGGGATCCAGGAGGATAAACGTGGAGGATGTGGGAAAGGGTGAAGGATTCCGGTGTTTTCCAGAGGTTATCGGGTTAATTGGGATGGTGGCAAACTTAGATGTGCAATATGCACATACACAGCAGAGAAGTGGAAAGGACCATATACATGAAAAACGAGACGTTATTAATGTGGTATTGTTATCAGCTTGGATAATGTATTTTTGGTGGGCCTTTTTGATATTGTGGTGGGCCTTCACTAATAAATCCATGTATGGGAAACACTGAGGGTTCCCTAGGTGGGGATATAGGTGGAGACGGTGCAGTCGCAGAGTTCAGATGTGCCTGCACTGCCCCCTGTGGTTCAGGAGGGTTTTTTTTCCTCTGGTGGTTGTAGCCTCAGGCGAAAGTTGACATTTGCCGTAAATCTGCTGTGGCACGTGCCAGTGACTCGTAATTCCATTATGAACACTCGTTGAGTTCTGAATCCTTTTGAACTGATGTCACATCCTGTCTCTTCAGATGACGTCAGTGGAGAGGGTGGTAGAGTACACGGAGCTGGAGAGTGAAGCACCCTGGGAAACTCAGAAGCGTCCCCCTCCTGATTGGCCGAGCCAGGGCTTGGTGACCTTTGACCGGGTCAACTTCTCCTACAGCCCCGACGGACCACTGGTCCTGAAGGACATGACGGCCATGTTCCGACCCAAAGAGAAAGTAGGACTCCTTGACCTGGAGAACAACTAACCTCTCTTATTTGAACACACCCATATGAAAATGAACTATAGTATTCCTATGGGTTTTTAAGTACGCATCAATTACTATAGGAATACCGGTACTATAGTGAATCACTATATAAATAGTATGATAAACCGTATACATAGTATTTCTATGGTAAGTCTTAGTGTTTGTGAAAAACAAAATGATTTGATGGAACATGACGAGTCATGGTTTCTCTCCTGTCCCTGTGTGTCAGGTTGGCATTGTGGGCAGAACGGGTGCAGGGAAAAGCTCCCTGGTCTCTGCCCTCTTCCGCCTGGCAGAGCCGGAGGGCAAGATCTACATCGACGGTGTTCTCACCTCCGAGATCGGCCTCCACGACCTGCGCCAGAAGATGTCCATCATTCCTCAGGTATTACAAGAGGAGAACTTCAGATTATGCCACTAGGGGGCGCCTGGGCAAGAAAGTGCAATGGTTCACGTTGTCTCTCAGGGGATGGACATGAATGGGGTGGGGCAGGGGCATGCTCCCCTGGGAGATTTTTCTTTTCTTTAAAAAACAGCTCTGGAATACTCATTTCCTGGGCCTTTTGATAAAGGATATATAACCCTGTACTTCCAACTTTATGGTGGGGTCCCTTTCAATGAAAACCATGCTTTCATGGGCACATGTTCCAATTGAAATGAGTGAGATGATGCAATTAATATACACATGAATCCAAGGGCTCTCGGGGCCTTTGGTGGTCTGGGGCCCCTGGGCATTTGCCTGTAATGCCCAGTCGGTAATCCAGACATGCTCCTATCATATCTGTATTGTTACTGGTATGGATGCACAGATATAAATTCTGGTATAATATACCAGGCTTATACCAGGCTAGTGTACTGTAGGTGTATCTAAGAATCTCCCCTGTATTAAAATCTGATACCAAGAGCTAAGTGCAACATGTGAGAAATCAAAGCGACTTGGATTTTCTGCATTTTTGGCACATAGAAGCACGTTAGATCTGTCCCAATGGATTACATCTCAATTATTTTTGTCCGATGACCCCAAATGAATGTTCCGAGTCTGTATGGTTCAGTAAAAGTAATGGATTGGATCGGTCCTCACTGGTATCGGACAACGCTTAATGTTTAAGATTCTTTTTTTGTTTTTGTTTTCGTTCACAAGAAAGGCATGTGGTCAGTCGGGTCTTAGCGGATATTTCACCACTATACTTGGACACTTTATTGTCTTCAGTACAAAATGTGCTATCCTGGGCATAGGAGAATGTGTGTGAATTTTCACATTTAGTGGGTCTCTCCTCTTCTCTTGTCCCAGGATCCAGTGCTGTTTACCGGAACCATGAGGAAGAATCTGGACCCTTTCAACGAGCACCCTGATGAGGACCTGTGGAACGCTCTCCAAGAGGCTAGTTACCATCACACCACTTCTACACAGTACATACATACTGCAAGAGGCTAGTTACCAGCACACCACTTATACACAGTATATACATACTCCACACACTAACATCAGTTAATGTTTGCTACACAGTATTTCAGTTAGTTGTCATGATTTAATCTGAATGCCATGCTGATGATTCCCTGCATTGTATGGTTTGTGAAACCTTTTGTACAAGACAACATCATAGCCGAAATATTGAGTAGCAAAACACTGACATTAGTAATGCTAATCGCAATTAGTGCAAGGCTAAAGTTTATGTACTTATGTTGTCAAAGAGGATATGGCAAAGCTCCTGTGTTCTGCTGGTGAATGTAGCTTGGTCTCTGGCATACAAAATGAGTGTCTGACACACATTTGTATCCTATTTATTTCCCTGAATGGAGTACATTCTTGTCATGCCTTGATATGCAGCTCAGAGCTAGTTAGCTTGCTGGCTGGCAGGGCTAGCTGATTCAGCATGTGATGTCAGTGAAATCATCAGCTGTGATTGATATACTTTTGTGGGGACAGACGGACAAACCAACAGTGTTCTAGACAGCTTCGGGCCTATGCCATGAAAACATGCATGCTCAGCAAATGTGGTTAATGAAAACACTGAACCCTCTCCTCCCTCCCTCCCTCTCCTGTCCAGGTTCAGCTGAAGTCCGTAGTGGAGGAGCTTCCTGGTAAGATGGAGACGGTTTTGGCCGAGTCGGGTTCCAACTTCAGCGTGGGCCAGAGACAGCTGGTGTGTCTGGCTAGAGCAATCCTGAGGAAGAACCGCGTCCTCATCATCGATGAGGCCACAGCCAACGTGGACCCCAGGTATTGCACACACACACACACACACACACACACTCTGTCTTAAGATATTACCATTGAAAGTGTGTTCCCTGAGTGTGTTGTGTTAAATGAGTGAATATAGCTGTTCCCTGAGTGTGTTGTATTAAACAGGTGAATATAGCTGTTCCATCAGTGTGTTGTGTTAAACAGGTGAATATAGTTGTTCCCTGAGTGTGTTGTATTAAATGAGTGAATATAGCTGTTCCATGAGTGTGTTGTGTTGGACTCTGTCCCTGCAGGACAGACGAGCTGATCCAGAAGACCATAAGAGACAAGTTCAGAGAATGTACTGTTCTCACCATCGCCCACCGGCTCAACACTATTATAGACAGCGACCGCATACTGGTAAGACCTCTCCTCAGTCTAGTGCATGACATAGACTCATGGCTGGATTCAAACACGATGCAATGCAGAGGGCTACAGGGATGCACATTGGGGATTGACCGATGGCTGTTTAAAAAAATATCGATAGGCCTATCGGCCCATAATGTCGGTAGGCCTATCAGCCCATAATGTCGGAAGGTCTATCGGCCCATAATGTCGGTAGGCCTGTCTGCCCATAATGTCGGTAGGCCTGTCTGCCCATAATGTCGGTAGGCCTGTCGGCCCCATATTGTAATTTGAACATCGGCTCACTGACATTACCACCTTCAAGGGCTCTGGCGTTCTCAGTTTTAATGCAGCACCTTATGAAACAAGATCACAAGGAATCCGGAGAAACCAATCATTTCATGCAAGCTTACCCAAAAAGGGGCCAAATAATTTGGTGGGAAGAAATACTGCAGTATTTCATATCCAGAGGTTGGCAATATTTTGGCAGGCTAAAGACAGAATAATCACAAAGATCTGATCAACAAGAGAAAGTTGTCATTCAATTTCAAGTAGGCTATAAGTTAATTAATTATGCCTGAGTGCACTCTTTGCTCTTATTTAATTGATACATTTTTTATGTTTTGGGGAGTTATTTCTTGCATATGTGTCTTTAAATTGTCCATTCAGTTTGTTAAAGTCAAGAGCCTGCTGGAAAATATTTATTGTTCAAATGTTTTATATTTGACAAATTATTGTATTAACCTTATTTTCATTTAAAGGCTGCTTTGTGTTGGGGTTTATGTTACTGTACATTTTGACACTAAAATGTTAACTTTTACTGCAATTGAATATTGGCCCCAAATATTGGCTATCAGCCTCTTGATTGACTAATAATAGGTAATGGTATCGGCCCTGAAAAACTATATAGGTCAAACCCTAGAACACGTGCACACATGCTCACAGATAGCAAAGTGTGGCGAGTGATAATCTTATCTAAAAAGCAACACCATAATATTTCCTGACTTCTGACCGTGTGGTGCTCAGAGTTCAAGCCACCTCACCGCAGCTGACCTGCTTGTTTTTTTGTGTTTTCTTTTTTTCTAATTTGCATTCCTACACAATTGCTGGCTTGAAAGTAAGTATAAGTCCTAATTAAGACTAATGATGCCTGTTTTTTTTTTTTGTCAACTTGCCTATTTTAGATCCTAAGCCACATTATGCAGGTGTAGTGTGGAAAATCTTTTTTTATTTTTTTTATTATTACAGTTGCCTAAATGTTAAAATCCTGAGCTTTCAAACAAGCCCAAATAAATTCACTGTCAATGTTATACCCATAGAGTGCAAGCTGACTCAAGAGTTGACATATTTTAGAAATGATTTATTCCGAAAGAATAAGCTACTTTTCACACCACTACTTTATATCTGAACCCTGTGGTTACAGCACTAGATACTTAGAAGAAAAAAGGTTTTTGATCCAGTATTTTCTCCAGTGCTATTCCATCAGAGTATTTCTGCTTTGACCCGAGTGATCGTGTACTTTTCCCCCCACCACTGACTCCAGGTCCTGGATGGCGGTACCATCCAGGAGTTTGACCACCCTTACACCCTGCTAGAGAACCAAGAAAGTGCCTTCTATAAGATGGTTCAACAGACGGGCAAAGTGGAGGCAGCGGCTCTGCTGGAGGCAGCCAGACAGGTGAGACCGGTTACAAGCTTCCACTGTTGACGTTTGCTTTTGATTCGGTATGCTACCAAATCATCAACTGTGAATGTTGAGTTCGAACCGTATTCATCTGTGACGTTTAGAATCGTAATTGAATGTGTTTATTTATCAAACTGATTCATAAGCATAATGCTTAGAAATAATAATTCGGTGTGAATGACAGCTGACTGAATCAGTCCTGTCACATTTGTATACCTCTTGTACATCTCAAGTATATAGAGATTAATCGAATCTTGTCAAACGTGAATGTACGGATTTATGAAGCACTGAATCTCTGCCTCAAGAATTGGAAGCCAGCTGTTGGGTTGAATTGTTACACCCCCTGCATGCTGATCATTCCCTGTGATTCCAAGTGTGTCTCAGAATTTGAGTGAATTTCTTCAGCATGTTTTGTAAATGTCATGTTCTGTAAAGCTCCTACATGACAGTGACTGGTGACATTTTTGACAGGCGTATGCAAGCAGTGGCAGTTCCCACATCTCCGAGCAGCCGGCTAGCAGTTTTGTTGTCTTTGAAACTGCGATGTAGTGACCTGTGGATCTACTGTACAGGTAGATGTAAGTAATCTCTGTGAAAGCCTCCAGTGCTGTCTTTTAGCAATGATGTCCCCTCGCAAACTCTCAAGATGAAGTTGATTACTCTCCACATTACTAACCAGTTGCACAAAGGCCTAAGCTAAAACTGCTGGGTTTTTTTTAATTTTTATTTATTTTTATTGGATTAATTAGCTTGTTCTTATCATGGTTCTGATTATTTATTAACTGCCATTTCAGTATTCAACCATCCAAGTGTTGAAGCCTTAACCCTTAAAAGCAATATTTCACATTTGTAATTTGTGTCATATCTCTGTAACTACATAGTCAGTCGCCAGTATTAGCTGGCCCAGTTACCCTTAATGATGTCAGTGACTTTCGTTTTGCTTCTGTAAATCAGGAAACCATACTAAAACATATAAGTGAATCAGGGCAACCAAATTACTTTTTCCCCCTCATAATCATATTCAAAATCAGAAACTCTTTATTTGCCAAATACAAATAATGTGCAGGCATTTGTCTTGGTGACATGGTGGTCACACAGCGACACTTTGGGTGTTTAACCAGGCTACCCTGGGTGTTGGTGATGGTGTCACTTGTTGTAAGTGGAACCATAGAAATATACATGCATATCTATGAGTGGAACACAGCCATATGCCATGTTCATTGCTCTTATTATAAAAATGTGTTATTTGTTTGCGACTGCTGGAATGTTTTTGTTTTTTTATTATTACACATTTGAACATCAGTTGTTGCATTTTCAACTACTTGACTTTCTAAGGCACAATCCAACTAGCAATGATGGTGTGACATGTAGCCTAATTGCAGGTTAAAAAAATTTCTTTTGATATGAAGGCATTGCTATATAAAACCAACAAGTACATATAAAGTGAAATACCACAACGAGCGGAAACGCCCTGAGGTATTGTTGAAAGTTTTATGATATTAAGGCATTACAATATAAAGTCTACAAGTACATATAAATATATATACGTATGTTTGAGCCTGCCTTCAAGTGCACACAAAGCTGCTACAAATCTCAGTGGCTCTGATTTGTAAGTGATAAACATATAAATTAGTGTTTTTTTTTCTGTTTGATAACTAATGCTATCAGCGCCAAAAATGTTTCAGAAATGTAAAGCTTTGTTACAGCAAGAGACCTTATCGAGAAACCTCAGATTTAAAAGTGTACTCCACCCATATTAAGAGGCCTATCTGATTTGCCACAAAATGTTATGGCGCCATCCAAAACAGCTCCATGTTTTTTTGAGACATGATTTGAGCCCTCATTGACTTCCACTTGTACTGCTTGCTAACAATTTCTACTTCCAATAGGCCCATCTCAAAACCTAAAACACTGGTGCAAGTGCATTTTGGATGGACTAAAATTACTTACAATTTGTAGCCAGTCAGAAAGGCTTCTTAAAATGGTTGGTGTATCCGTTTCAGTTAGTGATTATTATTTTTTAATTTTTTTTATTACCTGTTTAAATACTTATTTAAACAACAACTCTGCTGCACCTCTTCCCGGCATCCCATCACCCCCATATTCAAACCCACGTCCGCTGGCCAACGGTGCATCTCCAGATCACCTGTAACATACCACGCATCACTCACAAGGCCCTTACTGACTCCACTCCCGAATCACATACCTGAAATCAAACCCCTCTACTGCCCACCGCGCTCCCTCCGCTCATCTAGCACAGGCCTGCTAGCTGTTCCAAAGACTAGGCTCCGCTCCAAGGGAGACGGAGCCTTTTCCTCTGCTGCTCCATGCCTCTGGAAACCGCTCCCTCCTAGCATCAGAGCAGTGGACAGTTGGGACTCTTTTAAATCTCCTCTTAAAACTCACATCTATTGCACGAGCGTCACTGTGTTTCTGATTGTATATATTGAACTGTCCTGTTTTAATATTCCAGTTTTGTTTTTAATTTACTTTATTTTTAATCCACTACAAAGTGCTTTGAGTACTTGAGAAAGCGCTATACAAATAAAATGTATTATTATTACTTCAGCCCAGGGTCTCATTGTCAACACATTACTTGCTTGTGTTCGTTCATTTTTAGCGGATCGGGGATGTGGCACCCGAGCCTCAAATAAAGCCACCAAAGATTTAAACTGAACATTTATATAGAACTTGAACAAACAATAGTTTAAAACATCAGCAGTGACAGGAAAATAACAGCATTTTATGTGATGTGTACAGTATCATGAGCATCTTGATAATAAACTTAGTAAACCAGATTTGAATTTTTCAAAGGCTTCATCTTTTGACAGAACATAATGGAACATTTATGAACATAAAAAAAGAACAGTATCAAATAGGCTGATTGAGTAGAAATGGAAATACACATAATTCAAGTAAACTTATTTGTGGATGAGAACAGAGCTGCAGTTGGATTGCTGACTCTTTTTTTTTTTTTTAACCTTCCCTTGCAGCTTTTCCTAGACACTCCCGAACACTTTTGCTCGAGGGCTCACGGAAAGGAAGGATTTGAGTCAACCTTACTGCAGCCAAGCAGTTGGGGAGGGGGGCTAGAATTATAAGAAGAGGATAGGTCAGCATCGTCATAGAAACATTCCAAAATGTTTTCCCCATTACCACTAGGAGACAAATCGTGTTTTAACAAGAAGCATCGTCTCCCAGTGCTAAATGACTTCCGTGAGAGCGTTGGGGCTGTGACCCATCCTCTTACAATTCTAGGTAGGCAGTGTTGAATGTATTAAGGCAAACAAATCTGATGGTTGTGCAAGCAGCAATATCTCCCTTTTACAGTGTTCCTCAAGGCTTGGAACAGACTCAATACAACTCCAGGTTCACTCATTCATACAGCGGACAAGCATCAAAACATCACAAAAACGTTTCACTCGTTTCCAAGGCTTTGTGTCCTTGCATCGTAACACACCTTATGTAGTGAGATTTACTCATATGTGCATTGCCTGGCTTAAAAGAAAAGGAATTTGTTCAATTCCTACACAATAAAAAATAAAAAGGAAAATTAAAAAATCAGCAACTTAACTACTTGTTCGTGACAGGTGTGGGATAGCCAAGTAGCAATTTTGAATGAACACAAATGTCATAGTATGTCATAAATATTGATTATATAAACAGATTGTACAAATGCCACAAACAGTAAAGAAGGCACTAGAGTTTTGCAGTCTTACTCCTGATTCAAAGATTACGTGACAACTGAATCTAGTAGTGTACAGGTTGTGTGTTGGCCATTTTAACAACGTAAATTCCTACATCAGTCAAGGCACTTAAACATAGACAATCAATTGTCAGATGTCAGAAAATAAATAGGAATCTAGTCAGTGCTTTTCAAACTCCCTTATATAGGCAGTGATACATAGGGCAACTTTTTGAGCAACTTTGATGGGCAACATTGCCCAAGGAGTTGCCTCAGTATTGTTGCTTTTAATCACATTGGACCATCTTGTCGCCAGGAAACAGTTGAATAGATTTTTGAGCCCTGTGGCTTACTTTGTTGCCCGTTGCTGGGGGCGCTGCCCATCTATATTGCACAAAAAATTGCCCAAGTGTATCACCCCACCCTTAGCTTGGGAGAAGAAACAACAGCATGTGCGTTTAGTATTAGGCCCAGCGATTCAGGGCCACATTGAGGATACTCCCTGTATCTCTTCTCCTCAGTCTCCGCACCGTGTGGAGTGGATGAATGGTTGGTGTTAAGGCACTGCCACCCTGTGAGGTCACCACAGGGGTGGGGGAGGGGGGCACATCGCCAGCCCAGGCACTCAGGGGGGACTTGGAGTCCGTCAGCTGCTGCTTCTCATCATTAAAGAGCCGTCTCAAAGATAACAAGGTTTCCTTCTGGCATTCCTATGTGTCCATTGGTTATGTTGGGACGACTTCTGCTGTCATACGCCTGTAAAGAATATGATAATTTATGCGTCGGATCATATTTCCAACATATTACCTGAAACCGTTTCAGGTGTTAAGTGTTTTGGAATGTTCGCTCAGAATTCTGTCTTGGAATTGTGGAGCTCCATAGCTTTCAGTTGCCATTGTTACATAATCATTAGAATGTTCAGTTCTCATAATGCTAACGTGTGAGATTGTACACCTGAGGGTTAAAAGACCCCAGTAAGAGGTTGTTACGCGCTCCCCCCTCTGCTCTTCTCTCTCTCCCAGGTGCCTCTGATCTGTTGCTCATTAATTGGCCAGGCCCTGGTGTAAAAGGCTCGAACTTACAACGCTGGGATACGCAGCCCAGCTCTTAAACGGTGGCTGATTCTGTTCTTTCATTAAAGGTTCATGGACGGACGCGCCGCAGCCAAAAAACATGCTTTCTTGACCTTTTAGGTGCTGAAAAAAGGCATTTCCCGATGTGTTTGGAGCCACGGAAATATTTTTTTAAAATCATTTTTGGAGAGGTGTGTGTCTAGAGAAAGGAAGTTATTTCAGGCACATATTTCAAGTAAACTGGAACTATAATGACATTTTTTGGAACTTTGATTTGGCTTGTAAAGTGGAGCTCACCTCTTTGGCTGCTTCTAGTAAAGCCACTGCCTCCTGCTTGCCAGTCTGCTGAACCATCTTGTAGAAGATGCCCTCTGGGTCCTGAAGCAGGACATAAGGCTCATCATAGGCATGGATCTGCCCTGCATCTAGAACCTGGAGACAGAGGTAAAGAGAGTCTGTCATCTAATAATGCAGTCACTATCTCCACCAGGCGATCATGTAATCGGTTGAGTCTGTCTTGTCTGTGTTTCCGCAGCTAATCTTGCAAACTACGAGGCCGATTTGGATGAAAAGTTGCACATAGGCTGACAGCAGGCCAAGGACGTGAATTCTCAAATATTTTTCACCAACAAGTATTTTATTTTAATTAATTTCCATTATTGTCCATTGAAGTACAGTAGATTCAGTATGAAGTTACA
This sequence comes from Parasudis fraserbrunneri, assembly GCA_900302295.1. NCBI lineage: Eukaryota > Metazoa > Chordata > Actinopteri > Aulopiformes > Chlorophthalmidae > Parasudis > Parasudis fraserbrunneri. Next base: position 1,512 of record OMKL01141786.1, on the reverse strand, counting down.
CCTTTTGAACGCAAGAGGGCGATACTACACAGGTTTGCTAGTAATCAGCTCTGACACCTGTTTACAACATGCCATAGTGAACCTATTCTCGTTGATATACCTATGCATTGAAAACGTGTGCATTTATTTCCATAATTGTCCATTGAAAGAAGCCCCGCCCCCTTTCATATCTCATTAATTGGTTGTCATAGGGACTTATGGGAGGTGTCAAACTCTGTACAGGCTACTTCTTTCATTGTTCTAGGTTAACCACACCCTCATGCTTAAGTGTGTAATGGTGTTATATAGTAGTGTAATAATATGTAAGTCAGTCCCCCCAGGATTCCAAAGTAAAAAATTCCATGGTAGAGATTTAACGGAATAAAACCAAAATATGACCACACTTCAGATTTAGTCCTCTTAGAAGTCTGAAAAATCTCCAGAGCGCTGTCACTGCCTCCTGCTACGTTTTCATTGACTGTAAACAAACCCACATTGCAAGCTGCGCCTACCCACCTGCATCTGTGAGACTGACTGTTGGGAGACTATAACTTTGGTTGATGCTGGACAGTCTCTCTGGACAGCATTTAAAGTGAGTTTTAAAAGCGCGGTAATCAAACACGCTCTTCACTTGCAATCGAAATAGATTTAATGGAAACAACGTTTCGGTACACAGACCTTTGCTTTGTTGGCAATTCTATTGATTTGGTCAGGGTTAGAGCACAGAACGAGCTAGCTTACATCAACAACAAATGCAGCGCTTTCAGTTGGTCGTGCACTTCACCAGCCAATCGCAACAGCTGGCTCCCATGTGTGGCACATTCTGCAGTTGCATATTCCCACCAATAGATGTCAGTAAAGGATCACATTTCACTCTAACTTGAATGTATTGTGTCAGTCAAATTGCAATCATGTGTATTGAAAACTTGATTTACCAGTAGACCTATGTGAAGTTCTTGAATTTAAGCACATAGAATAAGCAATTAAACAATAAATGCTTTTTATTTTCATTATATTTATTTCATTATGAATTATATTCATAATTGTACAAGAAATAGCAACTCAAAAGTATTTTGTTTTTATATACGGCAGAAATCGCAATTTTACAATTGTGGAATTTAAATAGTCCACCATGGAATACGGATGAAACCGTTACCGGTTTTAATGATAACAGTAGAACAAAAACTCCTGCACACTGTCCTCTTCACTTGCAATAGAAATAGATTTAATGTAAACAACGTTTCGGTACACAGACCTTCATCAGGTTATCTTACAAGACAAAAATAAAGGACTGTCTTAAGTAGGTTGGTTGACCCACGTGGACCAGTCAGGTCTCACATCACTAACTGAATCAAGCATATAGTCCTATCATGGCTCTATATATATATATGTATAGACAGAATGCTTCATACATGCATCCCATCTCTTTTCTTGTCTAGGGACAGACTCTAGAAGACAGTTTTGTCAAGCTCCAACCATTTTTTAAATTAAAATAGAGAAAATACTTATCTTGGCAGCTTTTCTTTTCTATTA